>JAPDSC010060587.1:0-25730 GCA_026290005.1 Latrodectus geometricus
GAAAGGCGTGAGTATTAAGAAAGTTTTCGATCGTTGAGTTGCCCTCCATAGGGCTTTAAAGTATTCCCTTACACATCCATGCATACATACACGTAAAATGATTGATCTTTCCTTTTCAAAAGTCTCTAGGATCGAACCAGGAACCTTTCACTTTAAAGTGCGTGGTCCTATTTCTTGGCCCATTGAAGAATTGGTTCTGCGATTGATGCAAATGATTAAGAGAAAATTAAATAAATGATGCAAGCATTTTAACGTATTATATCTGCGGATGAATATAGCTTATGTAACAGAAAACATCACACACACACACACATCTGTATTTTCAAACTTATCTCTAATAAAATTAGAAAACTTCTTTCATAAAAAATAAAAGGAATTTTTAAATTCAAATATTTCTTTCTTAATTTTTTTAAAACAAACTAAATAATGTAAGTCGAAATTTTTTAAATAACTACACTGTTAGTTGAAATATTTTTGTAGACAAAATGTTATAAATTTCTACCCAAAAAGGAAATTAAAAGTATTTTCTAATGCGTATGTTAACTAAAATGAGATCCAGTAAAATTTTTCATTCCATGTGCTTAGGTTAAATAATTTGAATAAAATATTTTGGATAAATATTCTAAGATGGACAAACAAAGGACACGATGCTGTTATTTAAGGAATATTTAATTATTTAACAAAGTCTGTTTGTGGTAAGTATTTATTGCAATTATGAATTCTGTGTTCAAGAATAAATTTCTTACATGCAAAGCACATTAGATGATTAGCCTTTAAACAGTTTTTTATAGGAATCTAAGGGATAATCTGCCATAAGCAACTGTTTAACGTTTCAATTCAATAAATGCAAGTAGAGGTTGCTTCACAGAAACAAGAATCATCAAAACTTGTAGCCAGCAACTGTATCTATCTGATGAAGAAAGGTAATGATCAGGAGATAATTTCCTTTCTTTAATCGTCCAAGTATGCTACAGAGTGTTTAAAAGTTAAAAATTGTTATGCTTTGATTGGTTGGGTTATGTTTTAAGGCACAAGCTTCGAAATAGGACGAGCTTCGAGTAATGGTTGGGTTACATTTTTAAGGTGATAGAACAAAACCACGATGTGCAAAGACCAGCCGTATACCAGAAAACCTTAAATCGATGGAATAACTTGTAGAAATCACCAAGGTCAGGTCTTTAAAAATTTTTTGAGAGCAAAGAAGTTTGCATATGTTTTAATAAAGCCAATTGAATTAATCTAATTTATATAAGTTACCACCAAGGTAAGGACTTCCATATAATTTGATATGTTATCACCAAATTAAGGATATTCATATAACTTCTATAGATCATCACCGAGTTATTCTTTGAGATTATCCACAAATTTCAAAAGTTGTTTACTTTTGTCCGTAACTTATCAGTATTTAGGTGCTTAGTTATATCATGACTGTAAGTTCTAAGATTGCTTAGTTGTTTCATGACGGTGTAGAGTACGAAACAGAGAAAGAAATTGAAGCATTTTGTACCGTCAATCAACAGTTTAAGATTAAGAACCAAAGATTGTCTAAACATTTCAAATTACCGAAGAAAGGTAAAAAAATGGCTGAATAGTCACAGAGCATTCAAGTGTTTGAATACTGCCCAATAATGAAACAAGAGAATCAAATGATCAACAATGATCCAACATCTCGATGCTATCTACAAATATTTGGTTTTTACATTCTGTACATAAGTTACTAAATATATCACAAGAAGTAATTTCTGGTTATAGCATTGTTTATGCATTAGTTACCTTTCGTACATGAATTTCGATTGGTGCGCAAGATGGTTCATCAGAAAAATGCACAATATATATCGATACGTGTCAAAATACAGTGGTGTTTAAAATTAAGAAAATTTGTATATTTTATCGAATTTATTGTAAAAGAAATGAATGAAATCGAGACAAAGATGCAAATCATGTACGTCGAATACACAAGCAGACACGAATTTTTGAATGGAGAGAGTGGAGGAACATGCTTTATAGGCGTGCGTTACAAAATAGGTTTTTCGTTCACTAGCACACCTCACCGAATACCTTGGTGTTTTCGTACAGCAATCGAATGAATTCAAACTGCAACAGAAACAATGAGTAATAACAAGCGTTTAGATGATGGAATAAGGTGGGGGGGGGACTTGATGCAGGCCACTCTCAAGTTTAACTTTGTAGAGAGTTCAATTTAATGCTTACCATCATGTGTAACTTATGGGAACAGTTTCATGAGATTGTGTCTATTGAGAGAGACACTGTGAAAAGTCGTTCTAGAGCTACGATAGCCGGAAATGTCTATTCTAACGAGGTGTGCAACAGCTTCTCAGTTCACTCGTGACTTCAACCGGAACTTTACGGATGACAGTTTCCAGAAGGCTTCATGAAGTGTTATTTGCACGAATTGAAGATCTGCGATTTGCGTCCTACTCACTTTTACGAACAGGAGAGTTCGTTAAGCATGGAGCTTAGATTATAATATGTATCAATGGACGGGTGTTTTATTTACTAATGAGTCCTGGATCATCTTACTCTCTGACTCATGTCGTACATTCTTATGGAGAGAACCAGGGATCCACTATCTGCCTTCTAATGCCCACGAAATTGGCCATTTTCAAGGCGGAGCCTTAATGGTATGATTAGGTATCATGTTAAGCGGCCGCAAACCAGTTATTTGTCTTTGACAGTGGGACTGGTATGAGATTCAGGAACGCAGTTGGCTCTGAGTTCATTTTAATGTACAATAAAAAAAGACCATATCGAACTCTTCTAGTCAACGAATTCCTAGAAAGTGAGGATATTCACCGGATGGATTGGCGAAGCAGATCTCCAAACCTACAAAGCATATCTGGGACGCTCTGGAGAGCGCAATTTCACCTCCCCTTCAAAAACCACCCAGGATCCGAAAATAGCGTTGATGAAAGAGTGGAACCAATTGCCTGAGGAAATCATAAATTGCTTTTTATCAAGTATGAAATGACAGTAAGAGGTCTGTATACCTGTAACAGGGGACCATACCCTGAATTAACTCATTTTCTTTTTCTATTCTACAACTGCTATTGCATGCCTTCCGTCTCCAATGTGTATTTTGGAGACCATGATTGTGTTTTATAACTGTTGCACGGTTATTTGTATTGTAATATATCAATGCTCACATCAAGTTGCATTAAAATCGGTGCAATTGTTGAGACCAAATTAAAAATCTTCTTGATTTTAAACACCAGTGTTTTTGAGACTTCCATTTCTAAAATTTATAAACAAGGCTAATGCTCATCTCTATAGATTTATACTTGAATACTTTTTGTAAAATCTTTATAAATAGAATTTATTGGTTATCTTTTGATTTATTAATTGTTATTGGATGATTATAACATAGCATATATTATCTCGAGATCTTAGCAAATTACCGGGTGTGTAATAACATCATATTTTGATTTATCCGTGGTCATTTTTTAAAAAAGGAATAATTTGACCGGTTTTTTTTACTTGATTCAAAATTTTTTTAACACATGAAAAGTTTAAAAAATGAATTCAAAATCAATAAAATTTGGAACCCATTCTCTGCCCATGATAAAATAAATACTCTTAATAGTTCATAAAATATTCGGAATTATTGACGTAAAGGACCAAATCGTAGCAACCAAACCCTGACAAAAGTCACTATCAGAATACCTCAAAGGAAATTTTATTCATTTTCTTTTCGCATGCCAATAATCAGCAATAATGCTTATATAAATTTTAACAAATCTCATGCAATATGACATTTGGTTATTAAATCAGTCCCGAAGAAGTATTCAAGAGATTCTTTGATTCATTATTTTAACATTCTTAGAGTATAAAACCACTTAGAGCGTTCTGAAGACTTCAAAGCAGAAGGGCTACAATATTACATTAATAATACTATAATACTGATAACTTATATCGATTAGTATTAACAGTAGAATTTTTCAACAGTTTTAGAATTATAATTTCAAACAAGCAGCTTACAGGCGGTCAAAAGAGAAAATCCTTTATTATCTGTTATTTTCTTAATTTAATTAAAACAATAAAGCTTGCTCAATTCATTTAAACATATCCATACTGAGCGCAAACTTGAAGGAGTCTTTGTTCTTTTAAACAATCTATCCTACTTCAGAACATCAACTGATTCTTGATGTCGCTTAATTAAGACATCGCAAAGTGCAAGATATAATCGCAAAATGTGTAGTTTTTAATTTTTTATATAGTGCTAAATCTTTATGATATTCTTTATGATATTTAAGGCATTTGACGGAATTTCAAAGACAAACAGTCTCTGCATCAAGGAAAAGCGTGCTTAAAAACATAATATTATTTAAAAAGCCCACCAAAAATCCCCTAAAAAACATTTACATTAGTACCAAATATTTCTTGATAATTATGGCCATTGATACTCATATAAAGTTTTAAGTTAATTTTTTTTTTTTTTTTTACAAAAATGCCTCACAATTTTAGGTGATATTTCCGAACTGCACAGAGTGGAACATGTTCATGATTTTCTAAGGTGATACAAAGTGAAATTCAAGCAGACCATCCTTGAGTTATATCTACAGAATAGCAGTAGAAATTACCAAGGTAAAGACGCTAATGTAATTTTTACAGGTCTTCAACAAATTATTGAGAGCAATGCAGTTTCCATATGTTATCATAACGGAATTGTATTGATCTAATATGCATAAGTTATCATCGAAGTAAAGGCTACCTTGTAATCTGATAGGTTATCACCAAATTAAGGATATTCACATAACTTGTATATGCTTCTCAAAAGTAAAGTCATTAATTTAATATTGTAGATTATCATTAAAATGAGGATATCTATGTAATAAGTTATGACCAAAGTAGAGTCGTTTATTTAATATGTGTTGGTTATCATCAAAATAAGGATATCCATGGAACTTTTATAGTTTATGACCAAAGTTATTAATTTAATATGTATCAACTATCATCAAAGTAAGGATATCCATGTAATTTGTATAAACCGTCACCAAAGAAAGGCACCTTGTAATTTGTGTGTGTATAAGTTGTCATAAAGATAAGGACTTCCTTATAATTTGTATAGATAATTGCCAAAGTAAAGATATCTAGACAACTTGCAAGGGCATTTATATAATGTTTACACAGTTACTTATGCAACACGCCATCGAATAAGACATTTTCGACAGAAATATATGTCACCAATGTTGCAAATAGGAATCTTTTTTTTATAATCGGAGGTAAAAAAAAACAGAATTATTCACTTATAGGCTTAATGAAACATTTATACTTAATTCATATTCTAACTTTTTACTCAAAAGTTTAAAACTTACACACACCAAAATTAAAAGAATTTAGAACGTCAGCTTAAATATAATAAAAAATGTAAATTGTGAGTACATTTACCAAACTGTAAAATTTGACGTTAGATCACATACGGACATTCGTAGAAGTGATCGATGGAAAAACTCAAAGTTTTCTTATATGCTGATAACAATTTTGATGATTTGCTGGCTCTAATTATTAAATGAGGCAAGCATACTAGAACGAAACTAATTGGATTTACTTGTTCCTGATCTTAACAGTGACTCAGAAACAAACAAGAAAGAAAAAAAAATAATAAAATGAGAAAATTGATTAAAATCATTTGATTCATTTTAGCACAAAAATGCCTATTTTAATATAAAACAGGCATTTTTGTGCTAAAATGTACTAAAGGACAAATCGTCTTCCAATTTTTTTTAATTAAAAAATAATTTTGAATTAAAAAAATTGGAAGATGATTTGTCTTTTTATAAAAACGTGATATATATATAGTGGGAGGAATGTGAAAAAGTTTACAATTTTATGGCTTGGGGAAATTTAACATCGTGCTATTGACCTTAAATTCAACCGATGGTTACTTATGTAAAAAACGTTAATCTCATCTTAAATTTCTAAAATTATAAAGTGTGTGGTGGGGGGGGGGAAACATATTTCGGTGATACTTCCTCGTTGTCGATCACTGTAATAAATTATCTTTCACCAGATGTTTGCCCAAAGAATACACGAGTGAAATATAAAACACGTTTCGATCGGTTGCGGCAGTGCTATCGGCGTTAAATTGGTCTTCCGACAACATCCAATCAGACAACTTAATTGGATGCTGTCAGAATTGTCCCTTTTCATCTTTTGCTACTGAATGAAAATGTACTTTTTTTTCGACGTTTAATTGATATAAAGATTAAGTGATGTAGGAAAATTAATGATAGGGAGTTATAGCCTTTCCAATAACTTTAAAATAAGTTTATCCAATTTGTTGTAGCAGCAACTTCATCAATTATTTAATTATTTATGCACATATCGTAATATCGTTATAATATGATCATAGTTTAAATGATCGTAATGTGCTTTATACTTGCACTGTTGCATCACTAGCTCAAAATTATGCTCGTTCCCATTTACCTTATATCTACCAATCAAATTAAATCACAGACAACCACCAAATGGTAAAATGAAATCTCGATCAAGTGGTGAGGTCGAAACATGAGCTGACGTCCTCCTCTTTAAGCTTAAATGGTTTTCTTTACAGCGGAAATTCCCGGGATTGATCCCAGAAATTGTTCAATTCTGTTGAGGTTCTGTCTTTTGCATGCACATATGTCGGAGTGGTTGTTTTGGAGTTTTCTGGGTTTTGTCCCTTGCAATATATGAATGCAGACTATTATTTGTGAAAAGTTCTTCAGGAAGGCAAATAAGTTGTGGAAGCTGAGATAACCCACATTGCAGCCTTCAGCTGTCAATCTGCTTAGTATGCGATATATGAGCCTAAATACTACAGAAGTAGAGGGATGATAGAGCCTATAGAATTTTAATGTGCCTGAACTTACTCTTTACTTAACGCATTTCAAGATGAGGATTTTTCAAGTATGTCCGGTGAGTATTGAACATACTGCCTTCTGGACCCGAGAATGATACCTCTCACTCCTAGGCTTAGTGGCCTGACAAATCAGCAAGAAAATTAGATATCGGGCTGTGAATAACCTATAACCGTTTAAGAAATGTTAATACTCTTTTCGGAGTGCACTCTGGGTGGTTTTTTTTTCATCAGTAGTAAGTAATCCAAAACACTCGCAAGCACCCACCTGACAGATGTGCAATTTCCATCTCCAGTACACGGACCTTCCATTCTGAAAGACATGACTCTACCACTACATTACGCTGAGCCTGATCAACAGAAAACCATGATAGAAATTCATTTTAAATAATAAATAAGAAGAACTTTTTTGTCATCCTATTCGTGTGTACACCAATGATTTTCGATAGTAATTAGTATTTTGTTTTACTGTCTGGTATATCATAGTTCGAATCCCAATTGGAAGGACAGAAATTTCTCTGTAATACCGTTCTCACAATCGTATATCTAATATGTCACTGATTTATTGGATGATTTTTACATGAAATTATAAGATTATACATCGTACTTTTAATATATAATAAATACAAAAATATCAAAATATTAAGTTTCATTATATTAACTGAATGTTCTCAAGATTATATTAACCCTATTTTGTTCTAGAATGCAGATATGTAAAATATAAATGTAATATCGAAAGAGTGTAAACTTACATACATTTTTTTAACTAATGAATTCTAATATTGTGTTCAAAATAGGGGGGAAAAAACTTTGCGTCAAGACACCCCATTAAAGTGCGATGGCCCAGAGCACCCATATATTTTTCTTAGTCTAGGTTTCTAGGTTACGAGGCATATGTTTCAGTTAAGTCAGCCAAACCCGAAACCCTCAGTGTTCAGTTCCCAAGAATGCTCGGTTCGTAGTTCTATCGACCCCCTGAAAGGTTAAGTTGACCTTTCCCAACCCGAGGATAGAACCTCGGATATGTGCATTGGGAATGCTTAATGCTACGCAACCGGGCTTTTACTCAGAATAGATTACAATAATAAAAAGTGAGATTTGAGTTCAGCCAAAAATATTATTTTTTCTATTGTAAACAGATCTGAAAACTGTTACAATTTTAAACCATGAAGTGCTTGTTTGTTTCTCTCAGCTTCTGTTTTGAATTGGACAATCATATTGGTTTACAAGTCGACACAACTTTTATAATTACGGTCCATTGACTTCGGAAAAATGCCATCAGTTTGGCTGATGACTCGGCGTATTCAACTCGTTGGATTCGAAATTTCTCAGATGAATGTTATTGAAAAGTATCGATTGATACGCGAATGCCATAACAATGGCAGTTTCCAATGGATTCGAGCGCAAATTACTCGGACACTAGCCATTTAACCAGGGTGGAATGATATCAGACACATCGCATTTACTTCGGATGATGAATCTCTGGTATCGAGTCTTTCGATTAGAAATACAATAGTTGTAAAGGAATATTTGTAAAACATTGATTGTTCCATGAAAGTCAATATTATGGTTCCATAAGTCAGTTCAATTTAA
Source organism: Latrodectus geometricus (assembly GCA_026290005.1). Classification (NCBI taxonomy): domain Eukaryota; kingdom Metazoa; phylum Arthropoda; class Arachnida; order Araneae; family Theridiidae; genus Latrodectus; species Latrodectus geometricus. The sequence goes on from JAPDSC010060587.1 coordinate 8,450, forward strand.
CTCAAGCCGTGTGTCGTCGTTGAATGTCTTCGAACACATGACATTCATTTCAATACTGATCAGGAAGTATCAGCTCGATCAGATCCAAAAATTTATCAACTTGTATTTTGCTCGAATACATGAATAACTTCATGAGTATCAAAACCATAATATTGGTTCTACAAAGTAGCTGAAACTAATTAAAGCCAAGTGTACTCTGTTACAAGTTGTTTAACCATTGTCGAATACATTTGGATACATGGCATATATTTCAATGATGACCCAGCAGTATTAGCTGGTTCGATTCGAAACCAAAACATTCGAACCTACATATGAAAAAATAATTCGACATACATTTTGCTCGAACACATAAATCATTTCATGAATATCAAAAGCATAATATTGGTTCATAATAAGCATAATAAGGCAGATCAAGTTAATTGTGCGCATTGTTAAAAGATGTTTAACCGTCGTCTAATGTCTTCGGGCATATGACACCTATTTCAATTATGATCCGGCTGTATCAGCTCATACGATCCGAAACCAAACATTTGTTGAAATGCAGTTTGCTCAAATACCTGAATCATTTGATGAACATTAAGATAATGGTTCAGCAAACCATTTCTCGTTGGCTTAAGTTATTGGTACGTTGACAATAGGACAATAAAAAGGGTATATGATTAAATTTGAATCGACTAAGATAAACTTTTTATATTGATTGTAAATTGCTTTTCACGAAAATTTTTGATAGATAGTTATATTTTGCAATGTTCGTATTTTTAACGGACGGATATTATAAAATAATCTAATTCCTTTATGAGAACATACACTGCTGGCTAGCCAAATTGCAACTCTAAGAAAGACAAGAGATATCAGAATAAAATTTATTTCGTATATAACATGTTGACCAAATATCAAATGATTAAATTTATAGACTTCTGTGAAGTGCTGTTCCTGCCAAAATCAGTAGTCAGAGTAGCCGCTATTGTTCGAGATCACCGCTGCCTCAAGCCTCGGCATTTATTCAAAGGGACTTTTTATGTGTTCTTGGGGTACAGCAGACCAAGCAGCTTCCAGATCAAGCAGGTACAGCAGACCATGCGCACTCACATGTTCCAAAGTTTATCTAGTATGGCAGCTGGGGATATAGTCTGGGTCAATCGTTGAGCAACCATGGACCCCATGTTTTCTATCTGCGTAAGATCCGGAGATATAGGGAAGCAACTCAATCTAGTGATTGATGAAGAACCCTTGGACAATGCGTGCCACGAGTGATTGCGCATTATCTTGTTTAAATATGGCTGTGGGCAAGCCCTGAAGGTATAGAAGGGCAACTGGCTACAACAACTTGGAGATGTAGCTCTGGCTGTTTAAAGTACCGGCAATGCGTATTAGAGGAGGGCCAGAACGATATCCAATACCACACCATATCATAATACCCGGTGCACGACCAGTGTGACGATGCATAACGCAGCTGTTGAGCATCCTCTCTCCAAGTTATCTCTAGACTCGAATGCGACCATCGTAGTGTTACATTCGAGGGAAGCTTGTCTCGTCAGTAAAGACAATTTCTTTCCATTCTGCCGACCACACCCTTCTTTCATTACACCATTGGAGGCGGTGACGCCTGTGATTCTGCATCAAGGGTAAACGAAGCACTGGACGTCTAGCGGATAAACCTCTTTGCTGCAAACGATATCGAATGGTATGCATAGACAATGGATGATACGTTACAAATTGAATGTGCTGTGCTATGGTTCGTGATGTGGCTGAGGATCCGTCACTGCCATGCGCACAATTTGCCTGTCATCACGCGAAGTAGTGTATTGAAGTGGATACGATAGAACAAGTCGGTCCGTAGTACTCTCCTGCATCTAACGATCACACATCGGCATTACAGTTGTTTGGTTTCGTTCAACACGAGTACTGATTTCACCGGAAGCTATTCCACAATCTCGGTAGGCCACCATCCTTCCTCTGTTGAACTCAAATGCTTGATCAAAAAATGATCGCTGTTTTCTTCGAGACATAATTGATCGTTTTTATTTCGAAAAAACCACAAGAAAAACATAATTGCAGAGCTAGAAATTATCGAAATCTCCAAGTCTTAAAATGCGCTTTGAAGTGGCGCCACAGGCGCACGTGATGTGCGTCTTGAAATTCTATTCATTTCCATATCTCACCTCTGCTTATGATTGTTGTAAATTTCGTGCTATTTGCGTGCTTCTTTCAGGGTATTGCATTTACAGTGACCAGCTCTGTGTATTTACTTTGAAACTTTTCATTAATTAATAAATATAATTTTCTGATTTTTTTCATTAGAACAGAAAAATCTTTTCAATTATATCACCGTGGTTACAAAATAAATAGTGGAACTGTACACAAATTGGACAACAAACTTTTAATTCCACGAGATTATTCGATAATCAAATCTTATGAGGATCCAAAATCAATGTATTTAAACTTGATGAAGAAATTCGAAGTTAAAGTTATTAAATGACGAGTTAAGCTTAACACGATTATTTAGGTTAAGCTTAAAAATTATTCTAATAAATAATTAAATTTATTAAAATAAAATATAATAAATATTCAATAAATGATGGATTCTGAAACGTTAACAATATAAATTTTAAACATTTTTAGACTTGCCGTAATTGTAAAATTGAACTTTAATGCTGAGGATGTGAATTTTATACATGAAATATTCTAAATCCATTCTATTCATAGAATAGTTCCTTTTATTAGTTTAGGTGGGTAATTTTGAACCCTATTTGATCTATCCTGAAAAATAATAAAAAAGAAAGTTAATATTTTTTATGAGCTATTAGGGCTTTCTCAAAATGAATAAATATAGAAGAAAGCAGCCAATAGCGTAAAAGAGGCGTCATACAAGAACCGCACCATTATGGCTATTGAAAGAACCCTTCATCGATTTGAAGAAGATATCTAAGAAAGATACCGGCATATTTGAGCTGTAGAAGTGCTTCATAAAGCAAAGATGATAAACGACTTGTTCCGAGTGACTTGGTGCGTCTCACGGTTGGTTACCCCATCAAAAGAATCATTGGAGGGGTTCCATTCTTTCTGATTGGACGGAGTGATTGTTTTTCCCATTCGCCTTTCAGCCATAGTTGATTTTTACAACTGCACAATGAGTTCGGAAAGGTAGAAAAAACGAAAAACTCTTAACAATTGTCGATTCTTTTTATTTTTGAAAAGAGTTAGAAGTGAAAGTAACGATTGTTTCTACTGCCATCCGGAGAAGGATATATCTTTGTTTCTATTCTTGTTTCCGAAGCATTTCTCTGCGCTGTGCTTTTGTTACCGACTATTTAAATTACATGAGGAGTTTCTCTTTGGCTATAGGTGTTGCTATCTATTCAAAGTTATAAATCTATAAAAAGTTATCAGCGAAGCTTTGATCCTGAAAATAGATATCATATTTTGTATTTAATAATTGCTTGAGGTTGCTTTTAATTGGAATTACGAACATCATGACGAAAAAAAAAAAAACACTAAATTTTCCCACATCTTAAGCACCGTTATATTGTAATACAAAGTAAGCAAAGAAAATATATTAATCAGAGCTGGACCTAAATTGATGGGAGTCCATGGTCTTAAAAGCATAATATTAAAAAAAATATAATGATTTATATGACATTTTCGGGTTGTCATTGACTGAATATAATTTGCATTGAATACATACAATATAATAATTAAAATGTTCATAAAATTAATTAATTATTATAATTAAATATAAAATTTTAAATAAAGAAATAAATACAAAATTTTTCTTAGATGTAAGTGAAATGTATCCTGTTCCTGTATAAGTGTTCTGTTGTTGTTTTCTGTTGTCAGTGAAGAAGCGCAGTAAGATCAAATTGATCCAAAAGTGTCCAAGACAGTTCTGACTACATCAATAACAAATGGAATAGAGGAGTTGATGCGTGGGATAGAGATGGATTCTGAAGATCAATATGGCCGAGCAATTAAAGATATGGTCGAGCCTCTTTGGCGAGAATATCAGCTTTTTATTGGCATCGATATCTACATGTGCTGGTATCCACTTAAGAATACGAATTGGGCAGTGGTTATTTTGCTTAAGTGCAAGATGATATCCCATGTCAATTCAGAGTTGGACCTGGAATAAGGATTCTGTTAAGTAATGTGATATCAGTTTTTCTACATATGGTAGGTACTACTATTTAATACATTTATTTCCTCTTGTTCCACAATAAAATTCCAGCTTTAACGCGTCACTCATTGACCGCTTTGTGACACCATTCTGGTAGAGCCGCAGTGGGCAGGTTGGTGAGAGTGTTTTGTCTCGTTATCTGACAGTAGTGAATCCCAACGAAAGATTCGTCTTGTAATGGGAGTTGGGGTACGTTATATATGTCGTAATCTCAATGACCTCCATGTGAAATAATACCTATGCAGGTTGCAGTCCAGGTATTAAGGATCTTCTGATTGGGATCTGCTTCTAAATTTCAAAAACTCCCACCCTGCTTCTTCTATCTAACTGGTAGAGCCCGACTCAGGACTAGGTACAAGAAAACATGTTGGTGCAACAACAATAACAATATTCTGGTTATCTTGCTAAATACCTGATGTTTCAAATTTTACAGTCATGTTTCGAAGGTTTGTTAATCTCATCTGTTCTTTTCATAATTCCTCAACTATCGAAATGCTTGTAAGACAGCAAAAACATTCTAGTTCCATTCCCAATGAAGCTTTACAAAGCGATGTCCCTCACAGTAAGAGACATCTAAGTGTCATGTTAGAGGATTCTCATAGTCTTTTTTTATGCATATAATCGGCGCAGGGATCATGATTGTGCAAATTAGTGCATTTTATTTGATAAATAAGGATATTGGCTATAAAGGTGACATATATGGTATGTTACAAAAATCGAAATATCCTTTTTTTGTACCAAATTTTGTTATGTTTTCGATACATTTACTCGTTAGAAAGCTATGAATGTCTCACGATAATTTATGATCATGCTGTAAATGATGTGGTATTTTTTAGCTCACACCATCACATTATTCCTTGATATTAAATTACTAATCTAACAAACGAAGATTGTTGTAAGAGGTCTTTGAACATTCACCATCTTCTTTATAAGGAGAATCTTCCTAGATAGTTGTTTATAGTATCGTGAAGGATAAAAGAATACCGAAAAACTCCTAAGCTGTGTGTAAATTGAATTAAGACTCTTTTTATTTCAATGTAAATGCAGTAATGTTCCAGTGTGCAAATTGTAATTCATTCCAATACATACTTAGTAGTGCAGACGAGCTCTGGACTGTATCTTGAGGTTAACGGATTTGGGATACTCACCTATCATTGAGCGTCTCTTAATTTTGAATCAAGATCAAGTGACGAGGTCTACATATGAGCTGGCACTATCCACATCCGCGACATACCTGCGGAAGGAATTTGTGCGTTAAAAATTAACTTAGATATATATCCAATCATCGGAGTTCCTGCAACCTTATTGAGGTAGAATGTAGTAAAGAGAGATTTTGTAGTTATCTTTCATTTAAATAAAAAACAACTAGGGCATTGTTATATACGAGTTTCTTTGCGACAATAATTTAAAAATAAAGAGAAACCCCACAAATTAAGTTAAGAGAAGAAGAGATATCTTTTTAGCAATTTAGAGTTGATAGTTTTCTATAATACAGTTGGAAGTTTTATTCTCTAAGATTATAATGATTTCATCGGCCAACATAGAAATTTTACATTGTTTGGAATTTAAACTCCTTTAATTTGAAAAACAATAAGAAATGAAGTTAATTTTTTTTTTAAAAAAAAGAATCAAATATCAATCTTTGGTTAAAATAATTTTACTATGTTCAATCATACACACAGAGGTTCGCTTTTCTTGTTAGCAAACAATTTGCATACATTTTGCGATTTCTTTTAGATTTTTCCCTCCCCCACCTACTAACTTTTTGTGTTTGAATGGAGACGGTTTTGATCTCAAATCTCCATATTGGCGAATGTGGAGGTTAACTGTAACTGCACTCATCCTTCGCTTATTACCGCAAGCTCAAATAATCTTTCACCGCAGAAAACCGCCTCAAAGCCTAATCTAATCAAACTAAACAATGGCGCATTTCCCCGGAGAGTAAAGAATTCATTAAAGGCCAAAACTCTGGAAGAAAAGGCTTTCTTGTTTCCGAAATTCTTTTTCTTATTAGTATGTAAATGAAGGACAGTTCGAAAGTTTATTCCGTGTGTTTCCATTTCGGCGTGTGTTCCTTTTTTCTTCTTCTTGATACATTCCTCTTTCCTTCCCCCCCCCTTCTCTTCTTACAGAATCGTTTGCTTTTACAGTTTTGCAGAGAGGAGTTGAGATGTTTTCCCTATTCCGGGCACGTAGTCCAAAGTAGCGAATGTTTAAAACAACGAGGTGAAAATCTTAAGGCGATCAGTGGGGGTGGAGGCGAGGGCGCTCATTTCGTGGAGTCTAAGGAAATGTCTCAAAGGTAAGAAGATTGTTGCTGCTCCTTCCCCGATGTCGTCCTTCTTTTGCTCGTTCCTCCGATTTATTCCTTCTTTCCGTTTTTAACTCGAGAGGAGGAATAATTTAATTCTTTCCACGATTCCACTCTTTTATGCCACTTGTGATTCCGATGGGTATTGCCGTGTGTGTGTGGACTGGGGTACATTCCATCTTGGAATAAGATCTGAGAGAGGGGAAAAAATGGTGATATTAACGAAAGAAAAATTGCACCAATGTACACATTTAAAATATCAGTTGACCCGAAAGGGCTTCACCCCACAACGCTGGCTTATTCTGCTTCAGTTCTACAAATTTTAGCTATCGTCTATCGCTATAAAGTGCACCAGAGCAGCCAAACACTCTCAAAGTGAAGGCCTTCAAAATAATTGTTTGGACCCAAGAAACATATAACATTTGAATTCACTTTAATTCTTTTCCATATTTTATCTGAAAACTTCATGAAGTGTTCATATTTCGTTAAATATGAAAATAATCACTTTCATAAGGATTTTGGTACATCGTGTAGAGGACAATCAAATTGTCTAAGGTTATATAGCATTTGATATCCACTACTGAAATGGTCTTCTTGGGAATATTTCATAAATAGAGCGCATATTTACATGTCACCGGGGGAAAAATCTGGAAAACATCCAAGAACCCACCTTGATAGAAGATCAATATCCATCTCCTATTGTTCAACTGTTGTCGAAATCGAATTCAGGACTTTCGGCTTCGAAGAACACTGTTCTACCAGGAAGCTACTATGCGCCTGCGTGATGAACTTAACAAAATAGGGTTAATTTAAATAGTACTTCACAAACATTGTGTCGAATTTTAAGATTGCGATGCATTTGAAGCCCAGCATTTCTATCAATCATCTCGTAATTTTAAATTATGGTCAAATGACTAAATTGACACCTGAGCCGTCACTTTCTCCATCTAACTCCTAATAATCTGGAGAAGGTTACATACATTTAACGTGCATAGATTTTCTCAGTTTGCTCACCTCCACATTTAATAAGTTTCATTGATGGAGGCTTGTTCCATAAGGCTTATTTGGCCTCAGCAATATTTTCGATTTAATACTGTGTAAGATACAGATGCCATTTTTTAATACGAACTTTTAAATAAGAAATTCTTGTTTTATTTTTTTCCACACCGTTTTCTTTTGATACATGCGTTTGTAATTAATAGTTTCAGATCCAAAAATGAGAATTTACGAGTATATATACATACATACTGATGAACAGAACACTCAAGCAACCATGTGAAATTTAAGTTTGTCATGAAATTGCAAAAGAGAAGTCCTTATGGGATTAGTACAATAAACGCATACATCAGGAGAAAATTCCTGCGTATACAAATGGCAAATGTCAGGAATAAAACTTTACAAGAGAAGTAAGTACGCAAAAAGGTTGGCAGGCACAGCTCTAGACTATAATAAAAGAGAGAATGGAAATACATTTGCTTAAAGTGTAAATGAATTCTTTTGTGAAATACGTTTTCTTTCTGGAATATGGCCCCAAGGAAGGTTTTAAACTTAGAAGAATAATCGGAAAGCTGAAGAAGGGCGTAGTGTGACCAGTGTAGCTGAAGTGTTCGGAATCAACAAAAGTGTCATTTTGCGGGATTTGAAAGACTTTCAGCTGTATAAGTACAGCTGTTAGAAAGGTTCGTGGAGGCTTCTCCAGAAAAACAACTGTAATGGAACAACAGCAAACAAGAGTTATCTGAGAGACGAAAAGATCTCGAAATCAGTCAGAAAGCACTGTTGGTCAGCAACTGCAGATTTCAAAGGCCTACTCTACTGCCATTCTGAACGCTGTATCCATTTGAAAGTTGGTTATTGATGCTATCGCTTAAAGTGGTGCAAAATGTATATAAACTGGACATTTCATCAATGAAATCGGGTCCTTCTTTATGGATGAGGGTCACTTCAGTGCCACAAGGGATTCTCAACGTCACTTGAGTTAGTGAGTATCGGGACATGGTTTAAACCTAGTAACATCACGGAAATAGACCGTTACAGACGTCTAGGAGGGCATAATTCTGGAAGGTTAGACTGGGCTCTACGCTTTCTACAGAAGTTCTTTAATCGGAGATCACTATTGTAAAGAGGTGATCCTTCACTATGTGAGTCTGTTCCGGGTTACCACTGGAAGAGACTTCGCTTTATTGGATGGCAATGCATGGCCACCATTAAAGCGAAGTCTTTACTTTTAAAGCACCACAGCGGATCTTTGCTGTTTTGCAGAGATTGGTATTGAAATATATAACTCGAATGAAATGGCCAGCCTATTCTACAGAACTCGTGTGGAATGTTAGGAGCAGACGCTTTGCGGGACGATTGCACACACAACAATTGAAACGGATTGAGGAATGAGCACTCCTACCTCAAGAACTATTGGATAATCTTTTGATGAGTATGGAGAAACAGTGTGAAGCAATCACTGCAGTAAAGGGAGAACATGTCTGAGTAATCTATTACTCTTCTTTTTGGTCAGACAATGATATTTAACGATACTATAAATTCAATAAAGCCCTTTTCATTTGATTCCATTACTGCCTACTTTTTCATTTTTGTGCAACTGAGTTTCCATCATCGTTTAAACTGGACTTCCTTCTGACGAGATATAAAAACTCTTATTCATTTGAATACAAAGTCTATAAGCTACCGGAGTGCCAAATATGAGCAAAGAACTTGTATCTTCAATGATGATATTTCATACCACTATTTTCAACCAAATGCTGATCGCCACCCCTTACATTTTGTTCCACAATTTGTTTTGAGATGTCTGAACGTTCTAAGATCTCTTAAATTACGAATTAATTATCTAATCTGTATTACAGAAAAATCATTTATTCTAGTACAGATTAGATATGCTGTAATCTAATCTGGTCTGGAAATATTTTTGAATGCATAAATACCTTCTACTGATATAAAAATATCTTAAAACTAGCTGTACCCGCCCGGCGTTGCCCGTGCATTTAGAAAAGGCAGATAAGTGAATAGCGCAGGAATAGTAGTGTAGGACATGTAGACAGTCTCTCTCTCTCCCCCCCTACACACAACATTCCCCGTCGATAAAAAGGAACAATATATCCTAACCATGAGCCATCTGTTAAAAAATTAGTTTAAATGAGAACAGACCTCATATTAGCACATGCTAGGAAACCGTAGTCATGTGGTTATAATCATTGGTCTGAAGTTTAAAGAAAAGTAAAACATAAAAAATTCAAAATCAAAGATAGGAAAGAGTTGAAAGGGAAAGATAGAGAGTACAGTACAGAAAAAATAAAAAGTAACGAAAACATGGATGAAATAAAACATCCTGCTTACAGGAAATTTGGAGTTGAGAACCAATTAAATTTTTAATTTAAGTGTAAGTTAAACTTAGATGACAATGAATTAGAAGAGGAGAGTGTTTGTGTATGTTTGTGGAGCTCGGTCTGGGGTCGCAAGGGACCCTTACCGATTAATGTCTGTTGGTACTGTAGCACTGGGAAGCAGCACCATTCGGATTATTGCTCATGCTCTCAAGAGAGCACTAAACAATAACATCATCATTTAAAGCATGACAGTCAGAGTTAGTTTGGGAGAGTGGCAATAATTTTTCTTTAGATTGTCCTTTTCGTTAGAGAGCCTCGGGATAAACTATATTTAATGTTCTTCCATTCGGAGCTAAGATGTGTAGATTATCGACATTACCAACTCTTGAACAACCCACGTACAGTTGACCATGGGAGAAACACGGCTTACGGAGGTCGAGCCCTACAACTTTGAGAGATTGTCCTTGTGCCTTATTAATGCTCATCGCGAAACTCAAACGAACAGGGAATTGTAGACGCTTAAACTGAAACGGGAGATCGGAAGGGATTATAGGAATTCTTGAAATAAACACATCTTCGCCTGCAGCATGTCCGGTCATGATGGTGGCTTCTATAATATTTGGCATCAGTTTCTTGATAGAAAGTCTTGTTCCATTGCAAAGTGCAGGCGGATCCAGATTCCTGAGGAGAATTATCGGTGCTCCAACCTTCAAGTCCAATATGTGGGAGGGTACTCCAGGTGGCTCTAATTTGTTGAGAAACTCTGTCGTATAGTTGACAGCCTCGTCAATATTGCATGTCGTGTCTATAGATTTGTAAATATGAAGAGTTCCGGGTAAGTTCTGTAAAAGTTGCTTGTTGATAACACTGACGGCTTCGTTTGTTGGGGCAAGAATTGCTCTTTCGCACAGCCATGCGTGATCAGTGAAGTGGTGAATCACATTCGGAAACACAGCCTCTTTCAGTTCTTCTTCAGTAGTCACAATCCTTCCAATGCCTTGCATCGCTACATATCCATCTTCATTTTCTGAAGTAAGGGTTCCATTTCCTAGTTTCAGTAGATTATCTGCAAACTGCTGGGCAGAGGGATCACCGTTGAGATGAACTCGCATGTTAGTCGATAATCCAAGTGTTTGAATGCCATTCCAGATGTAAGAATATTTTATGCAGGCCTGCATTTCATCTGCCTTCGTTCCACGTGGAATAACTGGTAGCGTCTGTCGAAAATCGCCTGCCAAAACCATTACGACGCCTCCCATTCTGTCATTGTTCCATCTGAGGTCTTTCATGGTGACATCTAATGCTTCGAATGCGGCTTTGTGGGACATGGTACACTCGTCCCAAACGATGAGCTTGCAATCCTGTAGAACTTTTGCCTTTCCTGAATTCCTTGGGATGTTACACGTTGGAGTCTCTGTGCTTGTCAGATTTAAAGGTAACTTGAACGCCGAGTGAGCAGTCCTACCACCTGTCAAGAGTGTAGCAGCAATGCCGGATGAAGCGACAGCCAGGGCAATCTCATTTCTGTGCCGCACCTTTGCCAAAATAAGGTTGATAAGAAACGTCTTCCCGGTTCCGCCTGGAGCATCCAAAAAGAATATACCCCCTTGCCTATCAAAAACTGCTCTAGTAATCTTGTCAAAGGCTTCTTTTTGGTCTTGGACCAATTTAGGCTCATTCTCCTGTATATAAGCTGCGAGCACATCCATGTTATAACTTCGTTCTCTAATTACTTCACTGGAGATGGCAGAATCGCTGTTTCTGTTAGGTTGGGGAAGTCCAAAGCTTTTCAGGTTCAATCCTCCTAGAGATATTATCTTGTTCTCAATGTAGATTAGGGCTCTGTTAAAGATGTCGTCATTGTAGTCCAGGTCCATATTCTGCTGCTGGATCCTTGCTTGATGCAGTATGTCTTCAGACAGGTTCTCCCTGTGGTTCATCCATAACTGTTCAGGGCCCGACATGGAGCACGTTTGAAGCATTACAGCAAACAGATTACGCATCATCTTGGGTGATCGAGATGCAGCTGCTTCTTCTAACGCCGTGTTCCAGTGTTCGTCATTCTCCAGAAGTCCTTGAAGTTGGCAGGCCTCTTTGAAAGTGTTGCAGACTCTTCCTTGAACGGTTCTCAAATCCGTGAATGATGTTGGGCCTCTAACTTCATGTAGTAATAGGCGAAGGTGGAAGCATTCGGAGTTGTTGGGATGGACGGTGTAGACACGGCCAAGGGCATCAGTAGACCTGATTCCTGTTTCTTCTGGAACAATTTGTCCTTGTTTACGGCGGTTCCAACTCTTGTTCATGCTGTTCCATGTGTAGTACTTTGGAATTTGGTTGTAAAGTAAATTGCGAGCAAAGTTATCTTGGGTGCATAGCTTGAAGAAAGATGTGAGCGTTGTTTCCTGGGGTGCCTGGACCCGTTCAGCAGCATTTTCTTCAGTGAAGTACACTCTCTGGCCATTTTCAAGGTGAACGCTTAGATGAACGACTGTGGGATGACGTTCGTGGATTGGAAAGTTGAGTATTCTCCACACTGCTTCATTGCTGCTAATGTATCTTCCCATCTCATATTGATGAATTTCATTCAGTTCATTGGCTCCACTGGTGACATCAAATACAGCCATGTCGGATCCTTTATTGACATACTTGCATACATACTTTATGGACTTGACAGAATTGCAGTACTCAACGTTGATATGTGCGTTAAAAATTTTGGATAGTAGTGGACAGTAAGGAACGATCCAGGCATTGTCCACCGAAACTTCTGATCCTCGTAGATTGATGCTTGCTGTAAAACCTCCATCTGCAGGGCTTCTACGACGATACAGTGGATATCCGTCTTGTCCCGTCTGCGTCTCTTTCAAGAACTGGCGAGGGTATCGCTTCGTGCAGACTCCATCCTTCATACAAACAGAGCGGGGATTTATGCGTCCGCAGGGGCCATGCACCATTTGTTTCGTGACCGTGGTAAAGAGGTCTGGGTCTTCTTCTGGATCCGGGATTTCTGCGCTGATGAAATCATCGACCCTATGGACGTGCAAGGTGTCTTTCAGCCAAACCAGAATGTGGGCGTGAGGAAGTCCTCTCTTCTGCCACTCTATCGTGTACATGTAACATCGAGTATCACCAAAAATCTTCGCCTTTGTGATAAGACTGATGAGTGCCTTTTGCTTGAGATGAAAGACTCTTGCCAACAAATCATGGCGATCCTGGGGCTTTTGTCCATCGAAAAGTTCTTCTTGTATCTCTTTCCAGTTGGGGTTGCAGGTGAAGGTGATGAAAAGGTCCGGTCTACCGTAGTTTCGCACATAGGTCATCGCATCTTGGGTCCTTTCGTGCATGTACCTGGGCCCCCCTGTAAAGATGGACGGTAAAATAACTAACTGTCCCATGTCAGCAACATTTCCATCATTCATAACGGCATCCCTCAAATGGGCATATTGTTCCACTCTCAACGTCTTCTGGTTCAATCGAATGTATCGCAGCCTTTCGGATTCAATCTTGGCATACATGTCCACAATAAACTGATGAAACAGGTCTTTGCTTCGCAGTAAAATGTTGAATGTTGAGGAGCGCATCATGATCCTGTAAGCGTAAAAGTCCATTGCAGAAATCTTCTTTGTTTGTGGCATTCCCGTAGTTGGATTTGTTTGGCGCAAATCAAAATGATAACCATCTTCCCCCTGCCAAAAGAGAAGTGGGTACTGTAGTGCATCGTAAGACCTGTGGGTATCGGCAATTCTTCTGATGGTGCCACTCCTTTCTTCTAAAACTATGTCTCTTGCCCCATGCTGTTCTCCAACCATTATTACAGCCACTTCTGATGATGTCGGAGCGTTGAACCGCCTTTCATGCTCACCGCGTGGGGTTTTGTCGGCTAAAATAAGGAGTTTTAATTTAGGACTGATCTTTTCCATGGCCGATTTGAAGCTTTGGACGTAGGAGTTTTCATGATGAAGCATATATTGCAACTGAAGTACTATGTCCTCTCTGGTTTCTGGAACATTCCTACAACGTTTCTGCGCCTGTTCTGTTCTGTTGGCAACGAAATAAACTTGCATAAATTTGGGCTCTTCATTTGGTAGGGGATGTAGACTGCCAATGCGATGATAAACTTGACCCTGAACTTTAAATGTTGGCATGTATCCAGGCTCTCTAATTTCTTTTGTTGTGCCGAAAGAGGTCATTTGGAAACAGGAATTGTAGCGTCTGATATTAGCTTGGAAGTGTTTGTCCTGTGAAGACTGGCCAATGAGGAAAGTGCGTAGGGGCTCAGGAGGATCTATTAACGGTGATAATCGAACTTTTCCTCCACTGCAGCACATACCTGGGGCTTCACCTTTCCATTTCTTCGCCTCACAGTGTTGGCAAGTTTGCGACATTGAGCCGATGAGACACGAAGGATGAGTAGCATAATCAGATGATGGTTCATAATCGAATGCCGCATTTTCTAAATGCCTCCAGAGACGCATTCGAGCAGTAGTTGTTGCAATTGTAACTCTCTGCAGTCTTGAGTTTCTCTCTGGGGTGTTTTCTTCTTCTCTTCTTCTTTGATTAATTTCTCTCACCTGTTGCTGTCTTGAGTTTCTTTCTGGGGTGGTTTCTTCTTCTCTCCTTCTCCGACTTCTTTCTGCGTCCTCTCGCTGCCTTGATTCTCTTTCTGGGGTGGTTTCTTCTTCTCTCCTTCTTCGACTTCTTTCTGTGTCATGTCGCTGCCTTGCTTCTCTTTCTGGAGTGGTTTGTTCTTGTCTCCTTCTTCGACTTCTTTCTGCATCCTGTCGTTGTCTTGATTCTCTTTCTGGGGTGGTTTCTCCTTGTCTCCTTCTTCGACTTCTTTCTCTCTCTTGTCGCTTTTTATTTTCCAAGCATTTCTTTTTTCGAGGGGGCTGCGGCATATTTCTTCTAAAATCTGAAAAGCAAAAGGTAAGCAACCAACAGAAGAATGATTACACAAACTGAAGAAAACGCTACAATAAAGAAATCAATTGTTATAATCGAACGTTATTTGAAAATAAATAATAGCAACACGATCAGTGAGTCAAAAAACCATGATTAATATTTATTAAGAAACAAAAAGTTTATAAAATGCAATTCTGAAAAAAAAAAAAAAAGAAATTAATGTGTCATGAAAACAGCAAACTAAAGCTACAAAAAAAAATGAATTGTAATTAATCGATTTAATGTATCGTTAAAACAGCAAACTAACGTTAGAATAAAGAAATCAAATGTTACAATCGAACGTTATTTGAAAACAAATAATAATATCAGTGAGTCAAAAAAACTGCGATTAATATTAATTAAGAAGCAAAAAAGGAAGAACAAAAAGTTTATAAAAAAAATGCTAATTAAGAAACAAAAACTTTATAAAAAATGCAATTCTGAAAAAAAAAATTTAATGTGTCATCAAAACAGCAAGCTAAAGCTACAAAAAAGAAATGAATTGTTATGAATCGATTTAATAAGTTGAAAATGAATGATAGCAACAAATCACAATAATAGCAACACCATAATGCAAATTAAGAAACAAAAACTGAAGAACAAAAACTTTATAAAAAATATAAAAAAACCGTCTGATTTTTTTTCCCCAACGGATATATGAATTCGAAAGTTGCTGTTATCTCAGAAGATATTGAAATTAAGAAAAAGCCGTAAGCGAAAAAGATGTTTATTTTTTAAAGCTCCTTCCAATGATATAACATTTGTGTCAGTACAATAAAAAAAAAAAAAAAAAAAAAACGGAAAATTTTCCAAAAGATGGTCGCCAGCATTGTTTCTGAAAAGGAACTGGTACAACCCCTGAATCAGCTATCGGCGAGTAGCGATCTCGAGAAGAAGTTTTATAAATAATTTTTTAAAAATTTTTCTAATTCAAAAATCGAAAATCGGGCTTCGAGGTCTGGTGGCCAGCCCCATCTTAGCGAGAAAAAAAGGCGCCAAAAACAGGTATTTTGCTTGGCGAGAAAAAAAGTCGCCAAATATCTGATTTGGGGGGAGTATATCAAAGTAGTTCCCATTGCAAAAATTAAGAAAAACAATAAAATCTCTTGGCTCAGATTTACTGTACGGTCGCTCTTGGCGTGATTTTCCAAAGTTGGCGATAAATAACATTTTCTGACAATCCAATTAATCGCAGATGAAGGATTCCTGCCAATAAAAAATGGGAGATTTTGACAAACTGGGAACCAACCAATGAAAAATGGAATATTTTACTTATTTTCATACTTCACTTGTGCAGATTGGCGAGGTTGGCAAGATTTTTGGCGATTTTTTAAAAAATAGCCAAGAGCGACCGTACAGTAAATTTTTACCAATCTCTTTTTTTTCCCCCCCTTTGGTTGCTATGTTAAACCGTGTCCGTTGCGATGGCTTACATGGTATTTATTTTGATAAATCAAATCGAATCGACAAATTTGAAGTCTTCGGCATTCGTAATTCGAATGTTGAGTATAATACTTCACTTATTGTGGTTTTGGTGATAGAAAGATTTCAGATTTTCGTTTTTCATTTTTATTCTAATTCAAATAAAAAAAAGTTTGATTCCTTGTAGATTTTCTTAATAACTTTGCTTAAGGAATCAAGTATTTTTGTTCATTTTCTATATTTATTTAGTTTAATGATTTTAATTAGAAATATTTTATATAAATTAAAATTAGATGTAAGTTTGATTTCCTAACGATTTCTTATTAAAAAGTTTAAGTGTATCTAATTAATTCTTCAAAGTTTTTATTTGCTTTCAAGAATTTGAGAAAACTTGAATGATAAATAAACTGCTATTCGTTTGTGCTAAAATGAATAATAATTAGAATTTCCTGAAGAATGTATTGAGTCAATAATATAGTATGAAAATGGGTACTTCTTCATTTCACCGGTGCAAGTTATAAAGTCGCCAAATGGCATTACTATGCGTAACAAAAAATCACAAAATTTCTGCTTTTTCCATCATTAACTTTCTGTTTTTTCCAAACATTTTAAATAAAAAAAAATATTTTTACAAAATAAAATTTTCAATTAACATTAAATGAATTAAATTAATGGTACAATCCTAGGAGACAGGATTCAATTTGTCACCAATACCTTTGGTGACAAACGGGAAAAAAAGCGTCCAGGCAGAACGAAATGGCAAAATAAGAATTCTAGAAATCGTTACGTTTATCGTATCTAGTGTATCAAAGTAGGATTACCAAGAATGACAAAATTTATAACCAACTAAAATTATTCATGCCAAGGACCTAAAGCACATTTTAACCTAAGATTCAAAACACTGATGACAATTTTTCGACATAATGCAAATGAATATCTAGATCCGTTGTAGAAAAAGTCCTTAATAGGTGAAAATGCGCTTTAGGTCCCCTACTTGGCGCGTTTTCAAAATCGCCGATGCCATGGCGAAAATTCTACGGCTATTTCAAAGTGAAACTTAATTAGCGACCAATGAAAAGACTAAAACAAAAGGATAAT
>JAPDSC010060593.1:0-41938 GCA_026290005.1 Latrodectus geometricus
TTTTTTTATTAGTAGGCCTTAAATTTTCAGCCTTATTTACTCTGATTTTTCTGCACTATACGAGTGAAGATACAAAATATTTATCAAATATAGTAATCGTATGTATCATTTAACTACAAAAATATATATCCATTAATTACAAATACAAAATTATAAATCCAGAATACAATTGAGACAGTGCTATGAAATTCACTATCTCATGTGATTTGATTAGTTAAAAAATGTCAGCAGTAATTGTTAATGAGGATTTGTATAGTGTGCAACATGTGAAACAGTTGGTACTCAAATTCCCCAGATTTTAAGAAATTTTAAAGACGCATTCAGTGACATTACGAAAAACTATCCAGTTTTGAGAATGATTACATAATAAGCCAAAAGAGAAATAGACTGATTCACCAACCGAACCGATATTTAGCTGTATAGTGTTGTTACACAGATTTGTTGAAATGAAAACCATAACAATAAGAATTCAAAAACAAATTATGTAGCAAAAACAAAATTAATTACTTTATTAGAAATAAAAAGAATTTAAGTGGTATGTTTAATAACAGAAAGAGAATGCTTTATGAATACACACCATTGTATTTAAATGTAATAATGATTTATTTAATAATTTATATAGACAATCTCCTATATTTTCATTTATAATTATTCATAAGTGAAGATAAACATTTATAAGAAAGTAATCTTTTTAATTTTGAATATTTATATCTACTTATATTTATGAAGCTGAAATTCACAATATCCAACTAACTTACCAGTCAATTCTTTTTGGTCATCAGGAACAACTGAAGGAGCTACAATCATGGGAACTGAGCCAGCAATCCCATTGGTAATGCCTAACAAAGCCGAGAATAACATTGACCATCCTTCCCCGGAAAAAATTGGAGAACCTCTGGGAGCAGCACACATTGCAAGAAGAGGAACTATTAATATTCGCAAAGCTGACAACAGAAGGAGATATTTTTTTGTCCATGTGACAGAAGCAGAGGCAACTATCTGTTTATAATATATATATCAGATGAAGAAATAATATTCATTTATAACTATAAACAAATGTATTAATAGTTGAAATTTAAACAGAAATATATTGTAGTTATCACTAAAAGCTTGTTAAGCTATGAAAATTTAAAAAAAGAAAGCCATAAAAAACATGCAGATAAAATATTCTTTTCAACAAGCAGCAGACAACATCTCTTAATTTGTAGAAGTGTTACAGCATTCCAAGGGGAAAAAGAAAGGTGTGGTAAAGTAACATTTTGGAAAGGATATTTTACTATTTTTTGATTGCAATTTAAGTAAACACATTTCATTAGGATAATTTCAATAGATTCAATGATATATAGAGAATGTAAAATCAGTCATTCTTGGTGAAAAGACTTCTTCTTAACATATGTTTGGCTTTGAGGTTACTTACAGTAGGTTACAAACCAATCTTTCCTATGACATAAATGGAGCTCAAATACATTATTTGATAAGTTGTAGGCTGAATCCATACATTCATATATGGTCCATGTTCAGTATGTAGGTTGAAATCATCTATTACAGACATTGTGAACTACTTCAGTAGCTTCACATCATGTTATGAAATCAAGTTGAACAATTACTGCTTGAATAAAATTACATAAAAACTTCATTTGGATATGCCATCTTTCAAGGGTGCTGGGTCAAAAGAATCTCATCATCATCTGCTGATGTTAAGTGAATTAATGACTATCAATGAATCTGAGCCAGCATATTATTTGTTAATGTATACAGGGGAAGAGTTAAGACTTAGAATTTTACTATTCTGTTAAGATCTAATTTTGATTAAATAAAAATTTAACAGTTATTTTAAAATTAAATAATTATTTAACACATTTACAAATAATTTAGAGTTAAATTTTACTAAAAGGACTATTCTATTCAGTTTACATTGCTAATTTTTTTGTGCAGCCTGGAAATAGTTAATTTAAATTGCTTATCCATAGGAGATTGAATTTGTCTGATTTCAATTAGTATTTCTTTAATGGGAATTCCAATAAAAATTGATTTAATCTCATTCATTAGTTGAATCATATTTGAAATTCTGATGCAGAACATGATGATGTATAACAACTTTGAGCATCAGAAAGTTCAGTGGGTGGGAAGCATAGTATTGATGTAAGTGACATTGAGCTTAATGTAACTACTTTGAATATTGTTTAAATCATTTTTGACTTTTCGGGGTATGTATATAGGTTTCGTCTTAGGAAACTGACTGCATCCTTTATAGCTGGCCGGGTGGTTGCCCTGGAAGTTGCACTACTTATGTTGCTCAAGTTTGAATACAACTATATAATTCAATCATCAATATTTACTTTTATTAATATTATTTTAACAAAATAAAAATAAATTCATACAAATAAATTATTTTATTTACAATACTATATATTGGAATAAACTTATGCAAATAATATATTTTTATTTACATAAATTTATTTCACTAATTCTCATTTTGGCAAATAAAGTAGATGCTCATTTTTATGGAATTACAGAGACCAATAAATTATTTCTTAAAATCAAAAGTTCATAAAACAGAAAGTAACACTTGAAAAGTAATTTATTTTTTACCAAACTGATGTCTATTAGAAAAATGAAATTTTTTTTTCTAATAAAGTACCATTAGAAAAAATTATTTAGTAAATACTATATACAAATCATGTGCAAAATAAAATTCATACTTAAAAAAAATTCTTTTGTTTTATTGCTGAAAAATTAAATTTTCTTGTAATTAAAAAATCTTGTAACTTTTGGATATTGAAAAGTATTTTACTGTTGCTTTTCTGAAACAAATATCTCAATCTTGTTAGCCATTTATAAGCTTGTTTTGCAGATGGTCAAAGAAATCTATCATTTTATCATTGTTTTCAATATTTGATAATATTTTTCTATCTCATCAGTCTCTCTCTCTCTCTCATTATGTTTTCAATCATTTTATCATTTGATATTTCTTACATATTTGAAGTTAATGAATAGGTAACTCATTTTCACTCAAGTTATCAGGTAAATGTTTAGGGCTTTTTTTGTTATAGTGTATCTTTAATAAAGAGTGCATGTCAAAATGACCTTGGTATTTTTTCTGTAGCATCATTCTAACAAAATTTAAAAGTGCATGGCATAGAATGTAAATGTCATAAGATGATTCCAAGACACAATCACTTCTTTCAAAAGTATCTTATGATATTTGCACTTAAAACTATCGATTATATTCTACTGCAAGGACTGTAAGGCATGTTAGAATAGGTGAAAGAAATTCACCATGAATTACTTAAAAAATGTCTATGTTTTCAATATTAACAGTGCACTTAGTTATCTTCAATTCAAAAGATTTATGTAGAACTAAGTCCAATAAAAAATGTTGATCAAAATCTTTTAGCCATAAAATAAATTAAGATAAAAAAAAATTTGAAAGCAAACAAAAGACACATAAAAATGAGTTAAAAAAAAAAGAGATTTTTTGTTTGTAAATTATCACTGCATCTGTGGGGCTATGTCAGGGATTAGCAACTAAGTTCATAAAATTGTAGGTGTTTGTAAATTAGAGGTTTTCAAAAATGAGCATTCACTGTATTAATTAATTTCGAAAATATCTTTGTTTGCTGTGGAAAAATTAACTTCTTATCGAATGCTATTTATGAAAATTGCAATTAAAAGTTTTTATTACAGATTTTAAAAAAAAAATGTAATATTTTATAATTAGAAAACTTACTTTGCCAATAAAGTCAAAGAAATTGAAAATTGCCATTAAAATAACAGGTGTCCATGAACCAAGTCTGCAGGAGACAATTTCACTTTCAATACCAGGAAAAAGACAGAGTGTCACAAAATAAGCAAGTCCAATGCTTAACATGTAAGGCCAAATCAGACGAGAAACTTCCATTCTGTTTGTTATTCCTCCTATTATAATTATTTATTGGATACAAATTGAGTTGGTAAAAATTTATTAGCTCCTTAATTAAAAAAAATCTTTAAACATATGTCGAAAATTCAAAATATATATAAAAGATGTTTAACATATATATTAGAAATAAAAGAGATTTACAATGGCAGAAAGATAAATAACTCATGATTTCAATGTAACAAATTAGTTTAAATCATTGACAATAAAAATTAACAGAACTTTTAATATTATTTTACTTTTAAGCAAAAAAATTGTCAAATCATAATTTCTGAAACCATAATAAGCATTAATGACAGTAAAAAACTTAAAAAATAATTAAATTGCCATTTTTTTTCAATCTTAGAAAAGGCATTAATTTTTATAAAACAAATAAGTAGATAAAGTTTTAAAATATATAGGCTTACTTTTTATTCTACTCCACCACTGAATGTGTTTCGTATAAGCTGTGCCTCTCATATGTACTACTACTTCTTGAACACGATATTTAGTACTTGAAGCAGCATTTACAGATTCACATGATGTTCTCCAAGCATCAGTATCATCACTAGCTTCATTTAATACTTGGTCTGACTTTATATTTGAACGAAGATTTGGAGAAGATGGAGGGGAGTGCAGAGATAACACTCCATACTTCCCAAATTTTGTTTCAGCAGGATCCAACATATCTACCTAGCATATATATTTGAAAAAAACTGCATATAAGTTTAAAATATTTTTTGAATAGGCATCTTTTCAAAGACAAATAGGTCTGAATATAAGAAATATAGAAAACATTGTTCTTTAAAAACAATTTTTCCTCAGTAAAAATATTGAAATTTTTAGCATCATATAGGAAATCAATATTTTTATTGAAAACATATGATTACAAACATCAATAAAATTATACAAATATTTTAACTGTATTTAATACTGGTTAAATTTTAAAATCATTAAGATTTTAATCATTTTAAAATCTAAAAATCTACAGTACGAAAAAAATTTAACAAATATTTAAAATAAAAAAGGAGAGAACTTACCAAACCCACATCTTCAGTAGGTTCCAGGATAATATGCTTTTGCAAATCATCAGATTCACAAGAATTCGCACAAAGATTAATATAGAAATTGACAAATTCAGTGCGCTGGAGCACAAAATGGATAATACAGCATATTGCAATTAGAAAAATAGAAATACCAAAGAAAAGGATAGTATTCAATTTTTCATTTTCCAAAAGAGCTTTAGTTAATATTCTGTTGGTAGACACAAGCAGCCCAGCAGCACCTATTCAAGAATTATTAAAATAATATTAACACTATTTAATAAAAAGATCAAATTTCAAAATATTTTTTAACAGTCAGTTAAAAAAAGATAATAAAGGTTTTGGAAACTAAAAATACTTAGTAAGTTATGAGGTACATAAATATAAAGATTCTGAAAGGCATTTAAACATATCTCAATTATAACTTTATCTAGTTAGTCTAATTTATTATCTTCAGGATTTGCCATTTATTAATATTAACAATTTGTGGACAGTAACTTTTGCAAATACATATCTTTTTGGGTGGTATTATCATATAAAGTCAAAGAAAACAATTATTCAACTTTCTTCTTTGATGAGAAAAAATTAATAAAGTGCCTGAAATGTTAAATTAAGTTTTTGATGATTATGTCTTATTCATAAAATAACAAATGTTTGAACAGAAATTGCAGAGACCAGTAAGTTTTTTTAGACTATATACATATACATTTGAATAAAATATTTACATTATGACAACAGTTTATAAATATGATAGTAAACATTTAATCATATAAAAATGCTGAATCATTTTTTAACTAATCTAATTCACATGGAAAAAAAAATTATTAAAAATAAAATAAAAAGATTTCTTGTTTTGATAATTTACATATTGCTCCTCAAAAGAAACCTGGAGACATATTTAATTATTTAACAAAATATATCCTATTTTTTACTTGTGCAAAAAATTTTCAATTTCAAATTTTTAGCAGAAATTTTAAGTTTAGACAAATTAAAAGAATTCTAGCATTAGCAGACTATAAAAACAAGTAAAGTGCCTATAAAAATAAGTAATGCCTGAAATTTATTAATGCCAACTTTACTTTGAGACACAATAGAACAAAAAATTTGACTTCATATTTTTCTGATACCATAAGAGTAAATGAACAGAAATTTCTAGCAGTTGAACTGAATACAGAATTCAATTTTAATGCTTAGATATCAAAATTATTGAGAGAATAAATTTGATCTAGTATTTGTTACATATACATATATATATATATTATGTATTTGTTTTACATATCTTATTAGACTTTAAAAAATATGATAAGTTATATTGAACTGATATAATTGATATTATATTTGAAATTAAATAATATTAGATAAGAATTAATTTAATGCAATTAATTATTTTGGATTAACAAGATGTAAAATATAGTTTACAAGACTATTATGCCAAAATTACATTTTAAGAAAATCTGATCAAAATTATAATACATACAACAAAAAATTATATATATATATATATATATATATATATATATATATATATATATATATATATATATATATATATATATATATATATATATATATATAATTGAAATTTTATTTAGAGATTTGTATTATGGTTTATTTCCTGTTTAATTAGTTTATTTATTTATTTTTACAAAAAACTATAAAAATCACAAAATTTACATTTTAATTTAAACAACAATTTTGTCAATATTTGAACAATCCAACTCTGCATTTAACGTCAGAATCTTTTCAAACTGAATATTATTTTTTTTAAAAAAAAAGTTTTTATTAAGGATAAAATAAAATATTTTACTCTTTCTATAAATTAAAACATTAAATTTTAAACAGAAAACTACACAATAATTTAATGACTGTTAGTTGCCTAAAATGTACACTAGTTTTTCACAAAGTTGTTCATTAAAGTAATATTAAGAGAATACTAAAAATGACTGATAAATAATTATTACATAATATTCTAAATATGAACAAAATTCTAAAAGTAATTTTACTCTATTTTAATGCACTATTAATATTTTGCTTCAAATTATTAGTTAATGTCATGATTTAAATATTAATTTTAACAAAAAAATATACTGTTTTATTTTAATACATTATTTAAAAAATATGCTTACTTTCCCCAGTCATAACAGCCTGAGTATAACGTGATGGAAGCATACTTGTATAGCCATAAAAGCTAGATTGTTGGACTAGAAAAGAAAACTCGAAAGATGAATTTAATGAAATATTATACTACAAATAAGATTTATTTAAGTAAATAAGATTTATTTACTTATTAAATAATTTTCTAAAGGAAATAAATGTTTGGAATGAGTAACTTTAATACAATAGAAATTAGTAATAAATACATAAAATATGATTTAAATATAAAAGCATAAAATCAGAAATATTACTCATTTCACAAAAAAATGAGTGAATTTATTTTATAGCAAAATTTTGAATAAGTGGATCAAAACGTAATTAGTATTTTTGGAATTATATTAACTTATAACAATAACATCTAAATTCTTTTTTTTTTTCAACATATTTATTTAACTTGAACCAAATAAAAAATTGACTTAATTTTGACTAATATTTGATTAAAATGAGAATTTTTAATATGTAAAATAAACTAGTTTAAATCAGTTAACTTTTTTTTTTCAAAAAATGTTTAAATCACTCTATTCTTGGTCTTATTTAAGGAAATCAATTGACAGTATAAAGCTGCATAAATAACATAAATTTTGTGATATCAATTGACAATTTTAACCTTTAGAAAATAATAAAACTTTTTGAACCTATTTCATGAAAATGCAATAACATTAAATCAGGCAAACGAAAAACGTTTATAATTTTTAATAATAAATATTAAAATGGAAATAAATGAATAAGAAATATGATATTTATTTGACAATGTTTAATATATTAATTTCACACCTGAAAATATGTAATACAAAAGAGATTGCTTCATTTGATTCCCAACAGTCATTTTTTTGCACTCAAGGGCTAATTAGAAAGAGATCTACAGTTTCAAATGGATTCTGAACCACTACAAATATGCAAGCCCCTGAGATGGAAACTGAACCCAAATTTTTGAATTGTATGTCTAGAGCACTAAATATTTGGCTGCTAGCCTAGCAAATATAAAAACAAGTTTGATACAATGAGTAAAAATATTAACTGCTTTTACTGATGCCTTTTCAACTTAATTTTCTTTATAGAGGATACATTTAATATAAACAAAGTTAAACATTTGAGAAAAATAGTTTTCAACACTTATCATATATTACATATCATATATTTCACACATTTCATATATTAAGAGTATGTTTAAAAATAAAGTGGGATAAAAATAGTATTTTTCTCCTTGATATCAACTGAATAATGCATTAATCCAGAGAGAAATAGACTGATGAATAGATATCATATAAAAATAGTTATTAGGTAATGATACAAAACCAAGGAAAGGGATATTGTTGTATTTAAGTAATACAATTTTAATAACATCAAATATTATATTACAAAACAGAAATATTATGTCTATATAGTAAAAGATTTTTCCAATACTATGATACAATATGCCCTACTTCTAATCACTGATGCTGAGTTGAAATGAATCAGTTTTACCTAATTTTTTGATGCTTCATCATTACATAAATGTCTGGTATATTTGGTGCGTTTATAATTTAGTTTTTATTGCATGAGTTCCCATTGCAGTATGGATTATATTGTTGAATAATCTATTACAATTCTTGACCAAATCAGTATTTTTAATATTTAACCAAAATTATATTGGATAGACAAAAATATCAATTTATTCTTACAGATAGATTCATATCAAAAGGTAATAAAATTATTACATTATTTGAAAAAAATATTCAACACAACTTTCATTGGTAAAAAATCACAAAATATCAAAGACAAGTATGCAAAAACTATACAAAAAAGAAAAATATATAAATATAATATAACAAAATATAAAAGCAAACAAAAACAAAATAAATAAACATACAAGGTGTTATGCCATTATTTTCCTCATTGTGATATTTAGCATTCTTATAGTTCCGTTTTGTTCACTACATTATCTTGTATGTTGAACTGCTTTTATTTTCTTCAAACATAGA
Source organism: Latrodectus geometricus (assembly GCA_026290005.1). Lineage (NCBI taxonomy): Eukaryota > Metazoa > Arthropoda > Arachnida > Araneae > Theridiidae > Latrodectus > Latrodectus geometricus. The sequence continues at coordinate 9,057 of JAPDSC010060593.1, forward strand.
AGCCTTGGCAATAACTAATAATGCAAAGCAAATAAAAAAAGCAAATTATAAAACAAATAAAAAATGTTGCTTATAATAAGTTTACTTACTAAATGTTTTTTGAAAATATTTCTATATTTTTTGTTTTTAATAAATAAAGCTTAAAGACAAAATAAAAAGTGGTGTCCATTGTAACAATACACAAGTAATACACATAAATAGATGTTCATAAATTCAAGTGTAATAAAACTTTTTTTATTATTCTATTATATATTTTAGTTTGCATGTGCTACTAAATTTCATGCACATAATAAAATACTGGTTTAAGTATAAATAATATACATTGAGGTTTATTTACATCAAGATGTAAGTTTCATGATATATTTGAAATAATCCTGTAATAACACTTTTTTTTTTTAACTATTTATTTATTAACACACATTACAAAATTATACATTATTCTTGATTCATATACAAATTCATACCTACTAGCATTTAAAATTTCTTAAAATGAGCAATTTTTTAATCTTTTTTTTACTGATGTGAAAATTGTATAAAGGATAAGAGAACACTATAAGAAATCCATTTGAAGTAACATTTTTGCTAGGGAATAAAACAATTTTGTTTTATCTTGACATTAAGAAATATATACTACTGTACATATAAACTGTTCAACAATATATATATATATATATATAAATTATGAGCACTTGCACGTTTTAAAAAGGACATATTTAATTAAGTAAATATTTTATTAAAATTTAGTAACATATATTATTTAATAATTATCATAGCTAGTATCAAAATAAAAATAGATTTTAAAATTCAAGAAATTGACTTCTTTCCAATTAACACTGAATGTGTTTTATTTTTGAGAAAGAAACAATTAGGCTATACCATATATAGCCTTTTCAACTTAATTTTTTTCCAGTTAATCACAAAAATACAAACACTTTACAACACTGTATATAACAACATCAAACAGGTATTAACAACAGTACATAAATTTAAATTAATAATGAACATTATTATGAAAACTCAGGTTTTAATAAACTGCGCAGTGGTGCCTGCCCACCTTAAAAACATCAATACAAATGCAATCATTGGAGATAACTTGGCGCAAAACTAAATCAATAACATAAGTAATAAACATAATATTGAAAACTCAAGTTTCTAATTAGGAAACATTATAATTCACAGTAAACCTAAAAAAAATATGTGTCAAATATTTTTAAACAATACCTAATAAATTACATAAAGAAAAAAATTCTTAATAACATGTTAGCTTATTGAATAAAATTATTAACAGGATTAATGTTTAAAAGAATTCATAAATGTCTAATTTATACACATTTCTTAAAATCACCAAAAAAAAAAAATATATATATATTTCAAATTCAGATTAATTGATATAGTTATTATATAATCTTTTTTTAAATAATTTTGTTGGTGATCTAAAAATATGTCATCAAATTTCAATTGTTTAAATAAGCAAATTAATGTTAAAAAAATATAAGTAAAACAATAAAATATTATTATTTTTAAGCAAAAGAAAAGTGTAAAAAGCTCAAATTCAAATATATGCAAGAAAACAAATTTAATTGAAAATTCCAAATCATGAATCAAATTTTTTGAATTATTTTAAAAAGATAACTTTATTTTTAAAATACTTATTTTAAAAATAATTATTTAGAAATTTAAAATATTTTACAAAATATTTTAAATTTCTTGATCATTCAAAGCCATTTAAAAGTCTGACATATCAGAGGAACTGGATAAGCTATAAAAAAAATTCACTAAATTCAAAATTCTGACAATAGGAATATGATATATTAGTCAAATAATTTGGTTAGACTATGCTTTATGGTGCCCCTATGATTCTCGCCAAGTTGTGATTGCGATTGATCGCCAAGGTGGGCAAACCTGAATTGTGTTCTGATTGATTTAGATCCAGTTCAGGCTTTGATTGGTTTATCGATTTTAAAATTTTGAAAATCCAACAGACATTGCGTTATATTTAATTATTCAACCTAACCTGTTAGCTCTGTAAGTGTCGCGAACAAGAGTGGGGCCAATAAAAATCGCCGAGTTTGTCAAAGGACACCCTAAAGTATAGTTTTACCAATAATTTATAAGGGAAGACATTAAAAAAATCTTTAAATGATAATTATTTTTGGTTTCACAAATTCACTTATTTCTCAACATTACTTCTTACATTACTACCTCATTTTTTTATTTGACTACATTTTTTAATGTATTTGATATCATGTAGCAGAAAGACTAACAATTTAAGAGTGTGATAAAGTATTCTAACATCCACCAGATCGGTTTTCTGGGTTAACTTTTAATAAATGAAGATAGGCATTCATACATTATAAATAAGAAAAACAGAAAAATGTTAATCATTATTTATAGACACACATATTGAAAGTAGTAGTGTAGGATTATATCCCCTTCTTTAATAAATTAAAATTCTAACTTCCACTTCAAATAGTGTAGTTGTATCGCTAGGTCATGATAAGCCATTCTTTGTAAATATAAATATTAAAGTATTATAAGGTGCACACAGCTGCTAGCTTAAGGGGTATTATTCAGTCCTGAATGTGGCTCCTTTTTACAAAACTTGCTTCTCATTATAGGTAATCCTGAACACTGCTAAGGAATATAACTTGAAAAAAGTGATATTTAATAATAAAAAAAGAAGATTCTCAAACTGTTTCTAAAATTTAAAATTTATGAACTCCATTTAATTTTCCAATAATTAAAAAAATATTTGCTTTCTTAATAATTTTAGGATAAGCTTAAATAAGTTTATCATAAAATTTAATAAAATAATCAAAACATCATAATTACCAGTACATCCAAATGCGACAACAGCAACAGCTATTAAATTTATTGAATATCCAAGATTTGCTTCAAATAGTTCAAACCAAATTTCAAACAAAGCTACAAACATAATAGTGAAAAAGGCTACTATGTAACCAAATGTTATTCTCACATTTAATGAGAGGGCTTCCACAAGTAAATTATTTATAATTACAGCTACAAAGGCTACCAAAATGTATATCAAGCTCATGTCAAATACTATAGTGGTACCAGGATATTTGGATTGAAAATAATCAACAGCAATAATGAAGCTATTATATGGAAGAAGAAAACCAACGCCAGCCAATAGCAGGGCAATATATATGCAGTGGCAAGGGTCATTAGGTGTCCTAGAAGTAAAACCAACTTTTTTTAAAACTAACTTTTCAGTTTTTGTTTGATGTCCTAATTGAATATAGCCCCGGCTCTCATCCATTTTATAAATTAAGCATGAATACTTAGATCGACTTCTCTCAGAAACAAATGTATGAATGTAAGACAAGAGTTTCCACCAATAAAATATTAACTATCATCATTAATAACAACACAAAATAAAATTGAAAATTAAAAATTTCTTTCTTTATTTTGAAATTAATTATTGAAAAAAGGTTTTCAGCGTCTAGTTTGAAACTCAAAGAGGTTAGAATAATTTTATAAATGAAAAAGTGAGAAAAATTTACAACATATTTGATGCCTTTATTTGAATTATTAAGAATACAACATATGACGGAGTCAACAGATTGATATTATTTAAAAGATTGATGGAAGTTGGAGTGTAAATTGATTGATTGATGACGAATGAATTGAAAATGCAATGAAGCAATAATTGTTGGCTTGTATCTTTATTTTTTTTAATATTAAGTATATAGTTTTTTCTATTTATTAGTTGAATTCGATAGCAATTTTGACAAATAAAAGTACATGTGTAAATAAAAGCTTATGATTAATAGATATTTATTTACATAAACCATTAAATATCATATTTTTGAAAAAGAAAGAATTTTAATTTTATTTTTAATTAATTAAAATGCAAGTTAGTTTTGATTGTTAATGGATTTTTCGGAACAGAAAATGTAACTGAAAATTATTTCATTACACTTATATACCTGGGTGATAATAGTTAATTAGATTAAGAAATTCTCCTAGATTATCTCATTACAGTATTTATTTAGATAGAAATTAATAAGCATAAGAAAAGAGTGTATGTGTATAATATTGCAAGCTAAACTAACATAGGAACTAATCTCGTTTCAGGCATAGAAATCAGGAAAGGAAAACGTTAAGTATATATCTCATCACTTTCTCAAGGCTCACGATTGCGAATCATTGGCTGTATTAATAGATCAGGCTGTATCCGATGTTTCTTATATATGTAGAATACTTTCATGAGATATGGGTAACTGAAACATGTGAAGTAATATAACAGCAAATTTCATTATTTATGTAATCAGATTGTTACACACAGTTGGTGTTTGATTTTATAATTTTATTTTTTGATATTTTTCCTTTCTATATTTTAACAGGATAATTACCACCTACTCTGTCTAGTGGTCAGCATTCCTGACTGCGGATAGGGAGGTCTGGGTTCGAATCCCAGTCGAGGCATGGATGTACTTTCTCTCTCTCCTGTCTTTGTTTTTTTCCTTGTATGAATGAGTTGTGAATGGTTGCCTACCCTATAAACGGGTTTCTATGGCATGTGGGTACTGAGGAAGTCGGACTCCACACCCAATTTGCGGTTCAGTTGAAAGAGTGGAGCAGCGCACCCATCCTGGCTGGCACTCAACAAAAAAAAAAAAGAAAAAAAAAAAAAGGATAATTTTCTTTTATGCTAATGACATGTATTCGACACATGATCGTTCTTTAAGATCTTAAGAATGTCGTGAATCCTTTTTATTATATCTTTGTTTTATTTTTCACTTTCTGCCTTCTTGACTACCTGTTTAGTAGTAAATTCATTATGACTAAAAAATAATAGTGATATTTTATTGAATATTATTCTTATATTTCTGTGTCAAAATATTATACAATTACAAACGAGACCAATAAAAGTATTAAATTGGTAAAATTACAAATTATTTAGTTAAATATTTCTATGCATAATTAGATTGTTTTGTATTCAAAATGATGCTAATTTGGTAGTTCCTTTGAGTTCTCTCTCTTGATGAATAAATGCAAAAATAATCGTCTTTATATAGAACCTGTATGGATTTCACAATAATCTAATATTTTTCAGCAGATACTACTTATTAATTTCAAATGTCTTGATACCTCCTTCTGTCTTTTTTGTCCATGGTGACGCTGTTCTTAAATTTAAATTTAACAATTTAATTTCATTGGAGTTAAATAGGGATTTAAGTTAGATTATTTATAAAACCCAATCACTCATCGAAAAATAGTTGTGATATAACAACTGACATTATTACTTATAATATTGCGAAATTTGATGAATCATTCGAAAAATATTTTACTTCAAAACTTAATATAATTTTACTAAGAAAATACTTCATATATCATTTGATAGAAGTTTGAATAGATTATAAGTAAAATTCTGGAATAATTTTCCTGAAATTAGTGGTAAATAAATTCTTCTTGCAAAAATGAGAACTACAAGAAGCATGATAGAAAGTATTTTAAAAGTTCAGTAAAATATTATCTAAATTTAATGTCAGAAAAGACGACATTGCTGTTTTGTAAAATAGGCCTAGAGTAAATCATATTTGAATGGATATAAATAAATTTCATTGGAATTACATAAACTTTTTCTCCACAAATATTAAAAATAAGCAAAATTCTTCTAAACAGAGTTTCATTCACTTTCTGTTACACTTTCTCATTTCGAATGGGCACTTTTTCTGGAACAGTCTGATCATATAAGCAATATATTGGTTGATTTTCACAGTTAACCGCAGTTATCAGAAAGCATTTACCTAAAACTGCATACACAGACTGTTCACAAACCCACCTTTCACATCATAAGAAGCAAATGTAGTTTTAATTCAATATAAAAAAGCGTCAGTTGGATTACTAATAATTTACACAAAAATAAAAAGTTTTTCTGGTAATAACTTTGTCTCTCTTATTTTCTAAAGGAAGCCCGGTGACGTAGTTGTAGCTCTTCATGTTTCCTACCCACAGGTTCGAGGTTCTATTTTCGGGTTGGGAGTTGACTCAGCCTTTCATTCCTTCAGTGGGTTGATAAAACTAAGTACCAAGCACGCTTGAGAATAAAACACTGGAAGCTTCACGTAAGGCTGATCACCTAACCAGGACATATGCCTTGCACCCCAGGGCCCTGGATCAAGAAAACAGATATGGCACTGTAGGCTTTGGTCCTCCGATGTGCTGTCGTGGCATAGAGTTTAATTTAGTTTTTTCTTTTCTTAAGAAAAAAATAGAAATTACACTATTTCCTCTTCAAATTTTTAAAACCATAATAAAGTGCTGAATATAAAATAAAGCAATAATATAGCAATGGAAAAAATGATATTGCAGAGACTACCTATGTATATCTCTTCTACATTTCCCTATTACCCACAGTTTTCTGCTGAAGAAAAGTTATGACAGTATCTGCTTTATTATTCACCATCGTCCCCCAAAAAAATCTTTGTCTGCGTTGCTGGGGATGTTTTCTAGAGCATATTAACTGCATTTACTTCTATAAATTTGCATGCAAAATTATATAAGTAAATACAAGTTTGTCGATACAAGTACTTAATTGGAAATGTAGCTGCAAGATTAAGTTTAGAAAAGAATTATTTATCAATCTATTTCCTGTAGGGCAGTAAAAAACTCAAAAGGCAACACAGACAGCTTCGTTTTAAAGCCAGTTTGCTATAGTTAATATTTTCTTTGCATATAGTTGCAGTTCACTTTCTTCCTTATTTCTCAACACTTGATAACAGATCCCATTTAAGGATTCATTAGATTATATGATTGAAGAAAAATATCTCGTGTTAAATGTATTTTGCGTAAGCGTTTTAATAAGAATGTATTTTTGTTTTGTTCTGCTTCTTATATATGTTCTTCATTAATATGATAATTGTTGCAGATTAATAAAGTAAACATAAATAAATTTTTGTAATTACTCTCTCTCTACTGTAGAATTTTCACTGTTATCAAAAGATTATTATAATCAAAAATATTAAGCCTCAATTTCCAGATCAGTCACGAAAGAGAAAACTAAATTATTATTTGCATAATACGTTCTTTAATTTTTAAATTGGAACTACTTTGATATACCCCCCCCCAAATCGTAAATTTCGCGACTTTTTTTCTCTCCAACCAAAATACATATTTTTTGGCGGCTTTTTTTCTCGCCTAGATGGGTTTTCAATAAATACAAATAATTAATAACAAAAAAAAACTTTAAAAAAAAACTCAATAAATGGTACAAAATACAAGAAAATACTAAATTTGACAACAACAAAATCAACAGCAAAAATATAAAAGCTGAAAAAAACCTAAATTGGCAACACCAAAACAAGAAACAGCAACCCTAAAAAGTTCGTAGGGAGTGCCAGATTTGGCGCTTAATTTTTTTTTTTTGGGGGGGGGGTTATATCAAATTTGTTCCTTGAAATTAAAGCAAAAAAAAAAAAAAAATCATTGAAAGTTTCAAAATTAAATTCAAGTGATGCTGCAGCACCTGAATAATATTTATAATGATTAATTGTGCTTCAAAAATTATAAGCATTTTGAAATTAATTTCAAATATATTATAAAATATATAACTATACCCTAATTATATTGAATTTACACATTTAAATTCATATTTTTTTATTAATTGTAATTTTTTTTGCAAAAAAATTGGATTTTTGTTGATTAAAAATTTATATTGTTTATTTACTATCGAGTTGTATGTCCTGATTTAAATGATTTACTAATTATGTTTGTAGTACTAATCAATCAATATTTGTACTATGTTCTCGTGTGGTTATAATAACGTAAAATAAGAGAGAAGATTATCAAATACAGCTTTGTGTATCACAAAAAGAGAGAACTAAATGCTTTTAAAATGACTATCATTGTTGTCACCAAAATGAAATAAAAAAATTAAGTCACACACGCCATCATTATAAAATTGATTAAGTTATTTTCTAGCCTACAGAATCATATTAAAAACTCTTAAAATTACTGAACAGACATACTTTCATTCTCTTTAATAGTTCCAATTGTATTTATTAAAAAATTCTGGATGTGAAAAGAAACTTCTGGATTACCATTCAAATACATTTAAAATAATATTGAAACGAAAAAGTCTATTGCCCAAAATTAATTATAATTCAAAGTCAAATTTTTGAACTAAGCATTTGTAACAATGTTTTGTATGTTTTAAATATTGTTTACACTTAATCATTAGCAATAGTATTCTAATATCATTTCTAGTAGTAAACAAAATGATTCAATTTAAAATTTTGTAACTGATTGAATTTATTCAAACTATATTTTAAAAAGAAATTAAGCATTTTTTTGTATCGATTTTGCTTAAAAGAATTTATTGTAATGCAAAATAATACAATCAAACATAGATATTAAAAATGATTTATTGTATGAATTCGCCAACATTCTTCAAGCGTATACAGTAATCAAGAAAATAAATATATACACATATCTGATAGTTTGTACACATTATCAGTCGCAAATATTGTTGAAGAGTGATAAACAGGTACAATATTGAATTTCTCAGCGATAACCGTGAGCAAAATCATCAAAAGCTTTTTCGAATTATCCCAAGCGTTGTCCATCAAGCCTCCGAAGAGTTTGAATCATTTTTCGGTTAAATAGCTTCTAAAATTTTGACATCACTTTTATATAAACATGTAACAATCAGCAAACAGTGCACCAAGAAGCGCTTACCTCAATATAGCATTGATAACAATAAAACACTCATAAAACTATCATAAGCTTTTTTCTAAAAATTTTTTGAATTTGATCATGTTAATTCAGATAAAAAAATATAAAATCATTGTCAATGACCGCTGAGTTTTCATTCAGGATTGCAATACTAAAAACTCTGAATCAGCATTCCAACTCAGTTTTCTTTAGAAGACACTTTAAAAATAAGGCATATCAGTTGTGATTTTATGAGTTTAAAGCTTTTTGATAACATTGAATGAATAACTTAAAATGAAGGAAGTTATCTTGAGTTCTCACATAAAATGGAAGATTTCTGTATGGAAATTCAGCAATTCATACTATTATTACAAAAACAGGAAAGATTTTTTTAAATGGAATTATTTGGAAAATTACGCAGACTTGCAGTAGAATATTTAAAACAAATTTGACATTAACATTAAAATTGAAATTTAAAGAATTACTGAACAATTTTAATTTGATTTAATTTGAACAATTTTCTTGCGACAATTATATTGGAAGTAAAACTATATAAAAAAGCTTTTTTTTTCCACTGAATTTCGTTTTTTATTAGCTTCAGATAGTCTTCACATATCTATAAATTACATAAATACACGTATATTCATATTTTTCTGTTAAGTTCTGTTACTCAGTTATATTGAAGATAAACTATAAAAAGTTCTTATTGCCACTGAATTTCATTTTTATTTACTTCAAAAAATCTTCACTTATCTAAATTATAAAAACACACATATATATTCTTCTGTTAAGTTCTGTTCATTTCAACATTTTTCTTTAACAAAAAATATATTTCATCAGCACAACACAGGAAAAAATAAACGTATTATTTAACCACAGACACGTGTTCAAAAATACTAAAATCGTTCTTTTTACCGAATCAATCATCTAGCTTAGATTCGAAAAAAATGAAAGTTTTTTTTTCTGGAACAAACCATTTTATATATATAAAAAAAGGTTTATTTCATAGTTCCACGTTTATTATGGAAACATCGAGTACAATTTCATATTTGTACTGGAATCGAAACAAAAGTTGTTCTGACAAAAAATGTAGGAGAGTGAAGTCTTCAGATTTCGTACATGGCAGCACGAAATATCATTCTATCACTGATGAGAAGGTTTTAAAGATGGTCTCGGTATGCCTAGAAAAGAAAAGAACAAATAATTATTTATTAACAACTAAATGAATACCGGATAATATTCATTGATGCCAATATTACCTTGTATGAAAAGATAAAAAACAAGTGATATATTATTAGGTTGGGGAAAAAGAAATCCATTATTTTTACGTGAACTTTATGTAACTTCTTTTGGATTCACTTTGTAAAAAGGTTTAAAACAGCTTTCATGTAGATTTTTAGGTCTTGCGCATTACGACTGCTGACATGCGGTTAACTTCGATGATTTTTGATATTTTATAGACATTTTCGACGATGCTGTATCCACCTGCGTGGTGCATCTCTAACATCAAAAATACCCGAACGGAATCGACGAAACAAAAATTGTACGTAACTGGTTGTTACAGTCTTATATAGGACGATAAACACCTTTCACAATTTTAGCCACCCGGCTATCTTTTTCGCCATTACAAGAGAAAAATTAAAAATGTATGGAATTTTCTGTTTGTTGTTTTCCATTTTTAAAACCTTGTACTCGTAACTGAATTAATCAAACAAAAAACCGCAAGAGGATATTTTAATGTCAAATGTCACCTTTCCAACGAGCATAAATCTGAAATTGTTTGATAGATACCTCACGAGATACCGAAAAAATAATGGATTACTTTTTCCCCAACATAATATAATAATAACTTTTTAAAGTATGAAAAAATTAATGAATTTTTATGTTGAAGAATTTTAAATATGGAAGAAATATTTTGTTCCTTTATTTTTAAATAAATTTATACAAAATTTGAAAACAATATTTTAAGTTTTGCATAGTAAAAAATGTATTAATCCCTAAATCTTGAAGAGGCCACGAAAAGTTTATTGGCTGAAAATATGGCTACTTCAAGTCAATTTTTATAACTAAGTTGGTCACTTCTAAGATTCATTGATTATGATAGAAAATATAGAGTCCACTTATGACGGTAATCTTTTAAAATAAAAAAGGAAATCCATTAGAATGTGTGATATCTGAATATTAATAAGCAAATCATCCCTTACTTTTGCGGGTAAGCTAGTTGTATTAATTATAGAGTCTTTTCATTTCGTCTTTTCATACAACAAAAACATTTTTTCACTCATAAAATTTCGATGCAGCTAAAGTTATGTTGGATTGAAGCTAAATATTCTATTAAGTTCGCAGTTTTTAAAATAATGTTTGCAATGAGATGACGAAATAACTAACTCTACAATTGCTCTGAAATAAAAAAAAAAATATCATACTTTTTTTACATAATCATATTAAAACAAACGCACTTAATCAGCTATCAGTTACGAGATTAAAAAACACAGCTTCAAAGTAAAATACGATACAGTACTCGATATAATTTGGCTTTACTAGAGGGTATTAAAAGGTTTTTATTATTCATAATATGTTTGTCACATGCATACATTCGCAAGATGTGATTCCAAATGATGAGGACTCAAATGCGAGTTTAATGGCTACACACTTTCGTTAACAAATAGTTTTCATTTCTTGTTCATTTATATATATTCGAAAGCGAGGTTATACATCTTTTTTCTGTAGGGGAAAATAAACATTTCACTCCTCACTCCTTGGTAAATTAAAGAGTCATTTTTTTATGCTGAAAGAATGAATATTGCAATATTATGCGTTTTGTCAAATAAAAATAAAAAATGAAAAAACTTATGGTTACTATTTATTTGGGTACTTTATGTTTTTACACAATTTGGCGTTTCATCGTAAAGACCATGGAAATCAAGTATTATCTATATTTATTAAGCATGAGGGCATAAACAAAAAGCATTTCTCAGTTGTCGCTAACGAAATCGTGCCAAATGAAATAATATGATATCAGTTTCTCATTTATGCCGCCCACCCTGTCTGGTGGTTAAAGCCCCATCCTGACTACGGACGGGGAGGATTTGGGTACAAATCCCGGCTCGGGCATGGATGTACTTCCACTTTCTTTCCCTGTGTTTCTCGTCCTTTCCTCAGATGATGGATGAATGTGGCCCACCCTATAAACGTGTTTGTGATGATGTGGCGTGGGCGATGCTACTCGTACCTCCGTGACTTGGTTCACAGGTGCCCACCGGGTAAAGATAAAATGTGTAGCAGTTTCCGGCCTTGCTGCGGCAAATGGGTTAATTACTAAAGGGTGCCCGCCATTAGAAATAAAAAAAAAGTTTCTATTCAAATCTAAGAACTATGAAAACAGAAAAATAAAAATTTGATATTTATTCATTTGTAGATGTGTTAGATTTCAATACATCACTCATATGAATCGAGGCATATTGTGACATTTACTTACCCATCCAACCTTCAGCATCCATGACAAGTCCCTTATTGACATAAGCATGATGCAGAACTGTTTCTGCTGCGCAGGATGCTCTGTGTTGCAGCTCCACCCGGTCATCGTAGAGGTAACTACTTTGGCTCAGGGGTCGGGAGCCCCCTCTACTGCCCGCACTGCTGATAGGGAGTGTCATCGTTTCTGGTTCAGAACCCAGAGAGGGCCTCCTTTTCTTGCCTGGTGAGAAGAAAACAATGCATAGTTTTTCCACCGTATAACACTTTGCTTTGAAAATTATACAACTGAATGCATTAATAACAAAAATAATACCGTATATAAATTTTTTTGTGAGCAGTTACGAATATAATAAATCAGTGCTAGATAATTGGTATAATATATTGAAAATGTTTGGCTAATTGTGAAGGAGATTTTGTTGCAATATTTTGCAAATTGTATTGTAATTTTTGTTACTGCAAATCAAACTTCTTCCACATTTTTTGCAAAATCGCCAAGAGAACTGCTGACTATAAAAAGTTGTCATTTTCTTCATTAGAGTAAAGGTTTTTCAAAGTGAAAGCCACTGGAATTTTAATCATGGATATCAAAATTAAATGATATCCGAAATTTTATGCTTCATTGTTAATGTTAACTTGATTAAGAATTTTCTCTCTCATTTCTTAAGTATTTAATTTTCATTAAAAATTTCTATTATTTCAAATATTTGTTACTTTTTGCTTATATTTTTAAATATTATAGAGTTTATTTTTTGTATTTTGAACTTCCTTTCAAATATTTAAGATTTGGCGAAATCTGAGTATGATTCTAATAACAGAAAATATACTTTTTTTTGTAATTTAAGTGATCTTGTATTAATGCTAAAAATATTGAAAAATGAATGAGCAGTTATTTTCCTTCACCTTAATGCTAAAACTAATTTTCCAAGAAGGAATTCCATTTCATAACTTCATAGCTGAACATATTCGGTGATTTTAAGTAACTAAAAGTTGCAAATATATTCATTACATTCTCAGTTATAGTCAATAATGCAGTCGACTATTGAGCAAGCACACATGTATATTTTATAAAATTAAAATCACAAATTTTTAAAATATTTTTATTTAATATATTTCTTTAAGTATGAAAGGGACTGAGGAATTTGGTTAGAAAAGACATTGTTCTTGATCCTAAAGGTAGAAGGTTATGATACCCGATCTAACAGAAGACCAATATGCCTAGGGAATAAAATCACACAACAAGGCACAAAATATTATATTGTACTTAATGCTTCACTTAACATTATTAATTTTAAAGACTATAACACAATATGTTATTAGTACATCGCAAGAGTAAATAAGGATTTGATAGTTTGATGAAGCATGGAAAAATCTTTTTCTCATTAAAGTTTGAAAACATAAATTGTTCCCTCTTTCGTCTTAGCCTCTTAACTTTGAAACACTGACAGTGAGTGCATTAAAGGAGACGAGATATAAGAAAGTGACTATAAGAGATAGGATGACTTGTCCCATCTTTGACAGTAAATGAGGTATGGAAAAATTGTAGAACAGTAGAGATTTAATAGGAGGAAAATACTACGCATGAAAATAGAGTACATAAAGCACACTGGTTTGTAAGAGAATGCCAATACCGCTACATCACGAAAAGGGTATAAAGAAACAATTAGTGGTAAATGAGAATATTTACCTTCGATACTCAACTTGTTCTCCTTCAGTCGTATATTCTCAAAATGAAGGCATAAGTATTACCTTTCTAACAAATCACTGGGTGTGAGAGTGTTTAAAATCGTTCACAAACCAATAAGCATTATAAATATTCTTTTTTCACATTTCTTACACAAAGTGTCATTTCATATTCAATAATTGCTGCTCTACAGCTTTGTAATTGACTTTTTCCCTTTTATTTTGTTAGTTTCAGTGACAGAACAAAACTTCAGAGTTTATTTTAACTCGTGTCACAGCAAATCATCTCATCCTGTAGGCATAACCTGTTTCTTAATCTTCGGAACACTTTTGATGACCTTATCATTTAATGTTTTAAAGAGTATGAAGAAAATCTATATTTATAAGGGTTTATTATATGAACCCGATTATGGTAAAAACTGAATTATTTGATCATTTATAATATGGAAAGTCTAGGATGAATAAAATGAATTTAAGTCATACATTTGTTTTATTTTTCATAGTATTTGTGTTTTGAGATATGCATTTTTATAAATTGCAATGAAGAGCTTATATAATATTCTTACCTTCGTAATCTGGAGGTGGTGTGTTGGGCCTGAAATTCTTCGTCGTCCTTGTAGAGCTTTCGGTTTCAAATGCATCATATGGGGGATTCAGAGAATAGGGGGTGATATGAAAGTCCGTACCAAAAGGCTGAAAAGATTTACAACACAATTGACAAGTTTATAATAAAAATAAAGAAAAGAATTAATTAAATGAACTAGTTAAACATACGAAATAAATGTTATAAATTATTCTATATAGGGGTACACGTTTGTTGCTTCTGATGACACTTGGCAACGCCAAGCCCACCCGTCAGAGACTAGGCTAATGAGGTCAGAGTGAGAGATCATCTTCCGTTTTTTCAATAGAGCACCCTCATACGAAGGTGGAAGTATGACTTTTGGCTCATAGATGGCAGCACCATCTGAATCTTCCAATTTAGAGAATGAAACCAGTGAAGACCCATAGACTGACTCCAATCACACCTATTAATTTGTATTGAGAACATGGAAGTCATTGCCACCCGGGATATTTTACGTTCCCCAGTCGCCATTAGTGAACACGACGCATCTTCGGGTAAGCCGGGATTCGAACTCGCCACCTTTTAGTAACGAGAACGACGCCCTAACCAACAAAGCCCCCGTGCCCTGTTGTTGTTGTACAAGCATACTTCCCTGAACCAAGCTTTATTACCAGTTTGTAGAAGCATCCGGTTGGGAGTCTTCATAATTTAGAAGCAGGAATCAAGCAGAAGACACATAATACTTAATCTGCTACCCCACGAGATATCATTCCACATTACGAACACGACCTATCTAACGTTCCCCAGACACTTTTAGTGAATACGATAGATTTTCAGTTAAGAGGATTCGAACTCACTACCGATATTGAAAACAACGCTCCAACCAACCAAGTTACCGCGACATTTGAGTATATATTTGTGCCATATGACAAAAAACTACTGCATTTTAAATTTCAGGTTTAAGAATTGTCTATTGAGAAATATTTCATTGATAATTCTAGATAGTGCAGCGACGTTCTTTAAGTTTGAGTTAATTGTTATCTCACTTTTTATATTTTCACCAAGGAACCAACAAAAGTACAATATAAATATAGGAAAGTATTATAAATCAATCATTGTATGAGTAGAACATTATTTGTTTGGTAAAAAAAGTATAGAGTAGAACTACCAAAGAAAAGAAAGTCTACGAAAAAATGAAGAAATCAACTCAATTTCTTTTGGAGAATTCAATCAATTTTCCATATATATATATATATATATACATACAATTCTTGTCAAAAATTTGCCATGTGATGATAGCAATGACAATCCTTACAATTTAAGGAAAAATTTAAATTGTTTTGCAAACGATAATAAATTTAATAAAAATGTTTTGGCAACAAGAGGAAAAACGAAAATAGAAAGAACGTGAATCGGAATTAATGAATGAGCACTCTCACAATTTGTTGTCTTCCATTAAAAAATAATTAGCTGTAATAAAAAATTTACGGTCTTTTAATAATTTGCTAAAGAATCTTTTTTTCATTCAATGACATGTTGCATTAAAAAAATAACCTTCTGAAAAACCCATATAAGTTTTAAATTTCTCGATTTTGCAAACAATTATAAAATTAAAATGATAAACAATGACAACAAGATAAAAATGAGAAATTAAGAGAAACATGAATTGTTTTTCAAAATATTAGACGCCGATCAAATTATAAAAAGACGTTATTATTCGAGAAGTAGAACTAGCTATAAAAATGCTTAAGTCATTGTTGTTGTCGTGTGCCCTCCAGGCTGTCAATTTAGGGTGCGCTGCTCCACTTTTCCAACTGAACCATATTTGGTTTGGAGTCCGACTTCCTCAGTACACACATGCCATAGTGACCCCTTTATAAGGTAGGCAACCATTCACACACAAAGATAGGACAAAGAGAAGAAAGAGAGAGAGAGAGAAAGTACATCCATGCCCGAGCCAGGATTCGAACCCAGGTCCCACCCATCTGTAGTCAGTTACGCTAACCACTTAACAGGTTGGGCGGCGCTTAAGTCATTAAAATCCTTTTATAACTTGTCGAAGAATCTTTCTAACCTAATTACACATTACGTATTCCATATATAAGAACTTCAAGTAAGTATATCAATGTACATTTCGGTGATTTTGACTTAGAGAGAATCTTAATCTCGCAAACTATTATATATTAAATTTAAAAAAAAAAAAAAAAAAAAAAGCGCTTAGTAACAAAATGAGAAAATGAAAAGAATAAGAGTCATTATTTTTAATTGTAAAGAAAGAGTTTTTTTATTTGTTATTTTTTCTGTAAGACAATATAGCAGCTGCAAATATTTAAATTTAAATGTTTTTACAATTTGTTGAATATTTTTTACTTTACTGTGCATTACTTAATCAACAAAGGTTTCCCAAAAAAGTCGATTTTGTTGATCTTGATATTGAATCCTTAACTCGCACAAATGATTGTAATTTAAAATTTAATGAAAAAACGTCGTGGAATAAAATGAAAAACAAGAAAACAAAAAATGTGAATTTTTTTTGAACCTTGAAAACAGTGTTAGTTTTCACACTAAATGTAGTTTTTTGCCTGAAAAAGACGAATTTGCTGTAATAAAGTATTAACATTATTTTTTTTTCAATTTGTTAAAAAAAAGAATCATTTTTATTCAATTACATTATTAATAAAGATTTTATTTTAGAAAAGATGTCAATGTTGGTCTTATAGATTCTGACTTTGGATTTTATGCACAAGCAATTACGATTTAAAAATCAATAATGAAATTTTGACAATAAGATTAAATGATAAGAATGTAATTGTGTTTTTTAGTGTAAAAATATTAATTCTGACACTATTTGGCACTTTATCGTGAAGCAGCTAGCTGTAATAGAGTACTTAATTTATAATTTGTACAATAATTTTTTTATTATTTGTTCAAAAACTCTTTTTACTTAAATATATTACATTATCAACAGAAGTTGTTCAGACATTTGTGGGTTTTGTTGCGAAGTTGACATTTTCACTTCGCAACAAGCAATATCTATTTAAGTATATCAAGTTTACAGCTTTTGAAAAACCATTTTAAGGACTTAAATATCTATGCAAATTATAATTTACTGGAATATATATATATATATATATATATAAAAATATATATATATATATATATATATATATATATATATATATATATATCAAAGATTTATAGAAAATTCATTGGCAAATATTTTAAATTAGATTAGATAGTAAAAAGTAATAGCTGATCTTTTTTAATTAGATAGATATTTTACCTGTTTTATTTCAATTTGTACAAATTGACTTGAAAAACCATCAAAATATATTCCGATACCCAGTGAAGTTCTGAGCTCAGTAAGTGAAAAAAATTTGGAAGAATAGATTAGGGTATCCAATGAATTATAACATACGATATGAAAATCATTAGAAAATATCCTACAATTTTTGTAATTTCTGAACTTAAAATGTATGTTAAAAACAGCATTTAAGCTTGAAATGAATACCAAGATGAATAGACCAGATATTAGATAACAAGTAGTTTATTTTGTTATGTCGTGAATTCTGAACCTAACAAAAGAATTGAAAGGCAGTCAAAAACACAATATCTTTAGACTCTTGAGCCCAAAATATGTTTTGAAAATCACTAAAATATATTGCGATATCTGATAAATTCAGAACTTAATACGTGAATTGAAAACCATTAGAGTATACATCGTGATAGCGATGAAATTATGCTCGTGTAAAAATATCACAACATCTGGCAGCTTCTAACCTCATATATAAGTTGAAAACTATCTTGAGAAATAGGGTGGTAACTCAGACATGTTTTGTCCCAAGATGTTTTCAAATAGTTCAACACTGAACTGTGGATAAAATAAATATAAGTATATTCACACATATTTAAATTATCAGTCTTGTTCAAAGATTGCTTTGGAAAGTAATGGATCCATGAATGTTTTAGAAAAACCACTCTCAGATTATTACCACAATTAATTTATGTTCTTGTATTCTATTAAATAAACCACTGGAAAATCTTTAATTGTTGTGAAACAAAATACATTACCTAATATAGTTTTATATTATCGTATATTTGAATCAATAGTTATCGTTTATACTAATTGCAAAGTGTTTTGCATTGGATGTTTTTAGTCCACCAATGAGTCCTTGGTATTCAACAAATGAAAAATTGAAATCATTTTAACGAAATAATAATCTCGAATTTCCGTCACTGTTGTTGCTTATCCTCGAAAGAAGTGACACGTCAAATCAATTCTAGAAGGTTGTTAAAACAATCTACAAAAAAAAAAGGAATTGGATTTTAAGATCTCCTTAAAAATTCCGATGCAACCCAGAATGTGATGCGGTGAAGCTGGTTGGTTACATCATTTTTTTAAAAGTAGGGTTGATTTTTCTGTCAGCTTTGAAAAGAAAGACACTCAAGCCCTGTAAGACAGTACCCAGCTAGGGGTAGACCTGGACAGACGGGAGAAGTACACACGGACAGTAATCTCCTGGAAGGATTTATCTTTATTCAAATTGCTTTCCAAGAAAGTCGGTGATATTTCTTAGCTTAGTCAGAATTTTGTCTGTACACATGCAAAAGTTGAATTTTATTCAAACATTTTTTCCATATAAAGCAGACTAATAATTATTTTGTAGAATTCTATAATATGAGATAAATGTATAATTCTATGTTTGCAATGTTTTAAAAATACGTTCTGTATTTTATTTTATGGATAGAGATTTGGATGCTATTTATTTTTCACAGAATAAATAAGGTTGTTATTTTCTAAAATATTTTGAAGTATGTACTTACCATTCTCTTCACTTTGTTGACTTCAATTTCCTTCACTCGTTGTGCGACGAACACACATAGGGCCACCTAAAGAAAAGAACGTTTAGAAGGATTGAAATATACAAATTGTTTTTGATTATAAATGGAGATATTCTGCCAAATAACTAATATCCACCAATCAGATATAATATGATAGCAATCAAATTTATGTATATAAATTTCAATATAGATTATACATAAAATATTTGATACTGTAATAAAAACAGTAATAGAACTAATCTAGTACTTTCTAATTTATGCTAATATTTTCAAATCGTACTAGGATTTTTGAAATATTTAACTTTGATATAACTTAATGAATTAATAGCTGAAAAGTTTGTAATGACTTTAGGACCCATAACATTTTGTCGATGAGAAGCGATCATATTTCAAAAATAAGGAAACGCTTAATATTCCCAAATATCTACACCAAAAAATATATATGCGGAAAGCAGAAGAGCAATATACACATTCAGTAGTTCTACAGAGGCTGGATTCGAGCATGGATCCTTCCATTCTGCTGTATATCCTCCTCACATCCATCCCGACAAATGTATATATGGAAATAAGTGTAATATTCTCTCTTCTTGTTCAACAATTTAGCAGAATTAATATGAAACTATTTTGGAGAACTAAGTTCAAGTATTGTAAGTGAGGAAGACAGGAAAATTCCCAAGCATCCACTTAGACAAATGACTAAACAAATGAGATTATCATTAAATAGATTGCAACCTGGCTATTCTATACTGACGCATGTGCTTTTACCATTAGGACATATTGAACCCAAAGTATTTAAATCTAATTCTGTTAAGTATTTATGTCATTAGACACATAACTGTCAAAACAGTAAATGAAAAAAAAATGAAACATCCCCCTTAATTAGATAACTACATTTAAATAAATTGGATATATTAAATTGTTATGTCAGTGAAAGAAATTACAATTCTTTAAAACAAAACTTAATTAAAAAAAGGTAACTTTGATATTGTCACGCGGATTGCTTATGAATAGAAGGTTTCGAAAAGACATTTAAATATTTGACACATTCGCTAAGCTTTATCACAGTTAGTCATATTTATGCGTCGCAAGATAGAAAATCTTGAAAATTCTATTTCCATTCATGGCATTTAACAGATGTGCAGGTAGAAAGCAAAAACGTAACATCTATTTTTCAACTTCTTACGCTTATTCTCATCAAATAGTGACCGAGAATAAGACTGAGATCTTCCAAGATCTCATAGACTTCTGCAGGTCAAAGATCTTCCAGATCACCTGTGAACCAAGTCACGGAGGTATGAGTAGCATCGCCCACGCCACACCATCCCACAAACCCGTTTACAGGACGGGCCACATTCATCCATCATCTGTGGAAGGGACAAGAAATACAGAGAGAGAAAGGACATTCATGCCCAAGCCGGGATTCGAACCCAGGTCCTCCCCATCCGTAGCCAGGTACTCTATTTTTCAAAGCTTGTGCGAAGAATAAATCTCTCTTTCAGAGAAAATTACAATATTTCTATTTACCAGTTTAATCCTGTATGTGGATATTAACATATATTTAGAATCTTCTTATTGATAAAGCATATTAGTATATTTGAATAACATATTAGTATATTCGTAGTAGTATACGCAGTATACAAATAAATATCGATATTTCTCAAAATATCATATGTGCAGTTCACAGTTGGAAAGGATTTTTATTTTTATTTATTTATTTATTTATTTATTTTGCAACCAATGAAACACACAGTTACGTTAATATTTATCTGGGGAAAACTTTATTTTATAAGTATAAAATCTATTTCCCAGGAGTTGCAAAATATAATTGATGATGCAGATTAACATTCACATCAGTAAGCATTACATTAAAAAACTTTTCAAAAAATATAAATGTAAAATTATGGAGCTATAAAAGTTTTAAATTTTCAGCGTGAAAAAAAGGTGATAAAACTGATCATCTCTGAAATTCAAAATCAATTTATTTAAAAATAATAATTCCATCATCATGTTTTGTTTTATTTTTAATTCTGCAATTATTTTTGAAACAATTATATTATAAAAACAAATAGAAAGATATGTTATGAATTTGTTTTATTTTCTTTTGTAGACATAGTTAAAAAAGAAGAAAGTAACTTACATTTATTATCCAGAGAATAGGACCTCCCCTGGAATACATGAATGCATAAAATACGTAGAGATTCGTAAAGAACGCTGTTCGAATATCTTCAATGTCATCATCTTTCTGTAGCAAATTAAAAAAAAAAGTCTTAAATAAATTTCAAAATAAGAATCAAGTGTAATTATCATATTGAATTACAGATATAATATAAAAGAATTCTATTTATAAATTTTCGCCTCTTGAATTTCCATAATTCGGTTTTTATTTTATGATTATATTTTGTAGAAAAGTTAATTATTTTTATTTTTAAAAATTTTTTTTGTTATGTAAGCTGAAGATTAATTAAGTGCTATATTGTTTCGAGGAAAAGTATAAAAAGTTGCCAATCTATTATGGATACTAGTGTTGCTTACTTAACTATGACAAAGCGAATATAATTCCGAATTTGAATTCAGGAAAATAAATATTACTTATAAAATCTGCTAAAAATAACTATTAATATAATATATACATAAGAGCTACTTTTATTCATGCGTATAAAAGGAAGTACTTTGATATACCCCCTCAAATCGGAAATTTGGCGACTTTTTTTCTCGCCAACCATAATACCAGTTTTTGGTGCCTTTTTTCTCTCGCCAAGATGGATTCTCGCTAAATACAAATAATTAATACATAAAAAAACTTTAAAAAAATCTCAAAAAATGGTACAAAATACAAGAAAATACTAAATTTGGCAACAGCAAAAACCTAAAAGCAGAAAAAACCTAAATTAGCAACACCAAAATAAAAAACAGCAACCCTAAAAAGTCCGTAGGGAATGCCAGATTTGGCACGTAATTTTTGGGGGGTATATCAAAGTTGTTTCGTATAAAGAATTGTATTCATAATTTTCGTCTTTTGAATTCATATCAGTTGGATGAAAAGTTAATTATTATTTTGAAGTAATCTTAACTAAACTAAATATTGAGTAGTATCATCCGCGTTCTTTAGGGTGTGTGAAAAACCACCAGGAATGTAATTTATTGTTAAGCTCCTGAGTATGAATCTAGAAAAATATATTGATTTCTTAAAATGAAGTTCTTTTAATACTTTACTGAGGTGTACTAATAATTAATCTCAAAATAGGTAACACACTTATTTATAACTATGGAATAATTTTATTTTTAAATATCTGTTTCACAAGTCTCAACCAACTGCTGCTGTTTTTTTTTTAAATGAAAAGTTTGTTTGTTTTTTTAAATAATGTTGTCGATTAAATTAAAGATTATTTGTTATAGGGTTATAAACTATCGCAGTTTTTTCAAACTATTCGCAAAACTTTCACCAGTCCTAGAGAGGCTTAACTAATTGTATTAAACTGAACACAATTCTAAAGGTCGAATCTAGAAAATACACTACGTCACAGAAATGCGCTTATGGTCCATGTAGATAGAAAGAAATAACTCATTGGCATTTCTGTTCATTCGAATTTCTTTTTATTGTGCAAGCCAACTTGGTGTTTTTGTTTTCGTTTTTTTTTTTATTTTTGAATTTTGAAATCACTCATGGATGAAAAGCAGGAGACTGATTTGTTGATTTGTTCCAAAGAAAAACATCAATTACTCGAAATAAAATAGCATGTCCAAAGAAATTTTGGCAACGTTTTAACAGTAATTTTTAAACGTATCAGCAACAGTAATTTTTACTTCAAAATAATTTTTCGTTTTAAATCAAATTTAGAATTTATTTGATGAATTTCAGCACATTTTTTTATTATTATAATATGTTTTCCATATCTTGTTTAAATTTCAAGATATGCCCATTAAATTCCTAATTTTATTAAGAACGCTGCATATCGTGACATCTTAAAGATTTTAATCCCTATCATGTCTCGGAACTTTTTTCATGATCACATTTGTTAGTTTTTAAGGTGTGACGCAAGATTTCACAGCAGATTATATGTTTTATAATGTATTGTCAAATAATTTCCAGTTTAAAAGCATAACATTTTGAAATTAATTACACTCTAAATGCATGAAAAGTAGCAGTTTATATATAGAAAATATAGATATTAGGGGAGTCAATAGAGAATAATAAACTTACTACAGCCTTAAATATAAAAAATATAGTTGCAGCGATGTCAGTGATTGTTATGATTATAGTAGTAAAAATCCAGGGCTTAAGCATCCCCCTGCATTTTTCCTGAAAAAGATTAAAAAAATGATATTCCGGATTTGAGTAACACATGTTTTTGTTACCGAATTACATCTGAAGTTAAATAAAAATTTATGGTTATACTTATACTATAAATATCTATGGTGCAACACAATTAAAAAATTTAAATAAGAGAATTAATTCAATAAAAAATATAACATAAGAATAACACGATAAGAAGAATAATAATATGGATATATAATCTTAAACTTTTGAATTTGAATGCTTAATCATTATAAATTCTTCCAAGAAATAAATTAATTATAATTAAGATAATACATATTTTAGTGAAAAGTCTTTTAATGCTGTTTTTAGAGCAAAGATGGTAAAATTCGAATTTGTTTCCAGTTGAGTCTAACTTTACCCTTTTAACTTTGCAACGCCGGCATATATAAGTGTTGAAGTAGTGGATCTCTTATTGCTGTGCAACGAATACTTTTTTACTCATGAAAGCCAATTAACCGGTACCTATTTTTTAAAATGGATTTTGTGCCACTACAAATATTGTGGCTAAGTTGGGGAACTAAATCTATGGATTGTTGAAATGTAGGCCAAAATGCTAACCATTCAGCAACCAGCTCGGCGTATGAAAGCACAGAAAAATGCCTCAATCCTACTAAACGAGACGATTTGATGCACTATTAATTGTAAAATTTGAATATCAGCATTCCCATCTTGAAAACAAAAATACATACGAGAAACAATCAATAACAAAATTGTAGAGTACCATTGATTTAGACAAAAAAAGGGGGGAACCTCACGCATATATGCAAATTAAGGAAAGAATGAATAGAATCAATAACTGTGCGCCAATTCAAACATTCCCATCTCGTGCAATGCACCAGAAAGTGAGTACGTTCGCATTCAATATGTAATTTAATCTCGAGTCCAGATGTGTATTGTGTCTGAATGAGAGCAGACTAAGCACCAGTATTAAATATTCCTAGTGATAATTAGTTTATCCTTAATGCACATTTCACAATTGTGTTGGAATTCATAAACAAGTTACTGAATCTTGTCATAAGCTTTTTTTCCTTCGAACTTTTGTGTCGTGTTCTAAAGTTTTGGAGTTGAATGTTCTCCTGTATCTTCAAGATGACACTGATAAATTCGGAATTTTATCACTAGGAGAATTACAAGTGGTCCTGCTTGTAGCGAATATTTACTTCCTTTCACCTGAACACTTTGTTTTTAATAATGATAGCCGTCAGCGTCTCAGAATTAAGGTATTAAGACTAGATTTTATTGGGCATCTTGTGTAAACACGTTTTTTGGTTCTCATTCCAAATATAAAAGATTCTATTCAAAATTTTCTAAAAAGCGTATTTTAATCCTTAAAAGCTTAAAAAATATTGAAACGATTACTTTTATTTATTTATTTTTTTAACTTTTCCCGAAAAACTATCTGAATAATTATGCTAAAGTACTTTTCTTTAATGATATATGCATAGAAAATAATGAAAAAAAATCAAATTCATATTCATTTTAATCTTGTTACTTAAACAAAGAAAAATAAGTTTTTAATCATCTCACAACAAACACCAAACAATATTGAATTTACATTAGGGATGTTTATTTAAATAATTCTTATTTCGCGAAAAACAACATAAACTGAAATATATCTAAAGGGCATTCAAATAACTAGCAAAATACCACGTGATTCTTTCATCTTCGGTCGGGGAAATTTATGCTTTCAAACTATACTTAATGAATGTTAATTTGTGTAAAGATTGTGATGTCTACTTATTCAAAAGAGTACGTTTATTCAATGACTGCTTAATTATTGCAATTATATCTATACTTATTGAAATTTGTTCATTTAATAATTTCAGAGTATTGTAGAAAGAAAAAGTATTCATTTTTACTTACAGCGTTGCCAACGGCGAGAGCAAGAGTTGTAATTAGCCAAAGAGCATTCAGAACTAAAGCTGCGATAACAATATGAAACATAACTGAAAAGAAAAAGTAAGAATTGTACAATACTGTTAACATATGACTCAAAAGAATTTCAAGTATTTAAATAAATAAAATGATGAACTAATATTAATTCTAGAATGATACCAATTTAAGAAAAGTACTGAATTCTATTTGATAGCAATTATAATTAAAAAAAATATATATAAATAGTTTTTTGTTAAGCAATCAGATAAAGAAAGGGAATAAAATATGAATAAAAACTATTTTTTTGGTATATCGGAAAAGGTGCGAGAATTAACAAAGAATGTTTTCTTTGTGGCGAGAATAAATAAAAAATATTTAAATTAATGAAACGTTTTTAGAATGAGTATAGGAATTCTTGACTCAAACATATTTTACAGAATGCACTGTTTTGGATTTGTAATTATATGCATGCACTTTGCCTGCAATTCAGTATTCAAAAGTCGATTCTTTGAAGAGAAAACAAATGAAAAAATAATTTTTTTAAATAGCAATACATTTTTTATGAAAATACCTTGTTTTCAACAAAGATATCTTTAATTTTATTCATTAATGTGAAAACGATAACTTTTGTAGATTTTGTACAATCTATAGTTCATCAACAGGGAAACTAAATATCATTTTGGATCATGAAAAACATGTTCAAACTTTTTGTTTGATAACTTCTGCATACAATATTGGTTTTAATTTCCTTAAATGAATTTTCTTTTTACAGAACAATATCTTAAAAGAAATGAAAAAAGTTAATTTTTTAATATATCATCTCGATTAACATGACCATATTATATACCAAAAAATAATTCCTATTTGTAAAACAATTTCCTTAAGTAATATAGAAAATAATATTGTTATTTATAAAAAATTTGCTGCTTTATTTTACCCTAAATAACTCACTCACGTGTATATTTTTATGTTGGATGTAAATAAAATAAAAAATGGAAAGTTTGACAGAAAATGTTATAATCTTTTAGTCATTATTTTTGCAGTATTATTACCGTAATTTTTTTTATTATTTAGGAACAGATAGAATTCTTTTAGGTGCGTTTTTGACGACCAAAAGTAAAGCCATTTACCTAACACGACTGTATGAGATAAATATTTATTATTAACACATATAATAAAAATTTATTACAAACACATATGATAAATATTTATTATATGTGGATTTAGTATATGTATATATTTTAATATTTATTATAATATATTTATTATTAACACATATAATATTTATTTCATTAAAATAAAATGTATGCAAAAATAAAGCAATTTATAATGAAATAAAATCAATTTAACTGCCATACAAAAAAAAAAAATTGGTTCTGATCTGTACAGTGTTATTTTCCCAAAACATTCTTAGGAAAACATTCCACAGCTAGCGTTTTTTTAAAACAAAGTAAACAATTTGATTTTTAAATTTAACTAAAATTCATTTTATCATCTGAGGAATAAAAAAAAAACCGAAAATAAAATTCCATGATTCGGTAAAACAACACTTTGCATAAAAAATCATTATTTGTAAAAGCAAAAAAAATAATAATAGCATATCAATATGAAATATAAAAACAAATGAACATAATAAGAAGAAATAATGCGACCTGAAAGTAGAATATTCACTCGGTATAATTATATAGAAAAGAAGTAAATTTAATATAAAGTGTTTGTATACTAGTTTTACCAAAATGGAAAAAAATAGGAAATTTCTCCAGGAAGTAGTAATTTTCGATCTCCTTATGGCAGTTAGAGGTATGAGTTATCAGGTGAATGGAAAAATAATCGAAAAACTTTACAAATGCAGAATCACGCCAAAAACGATTACATAGCATTTTTATCTTTAGAAAATTCAGGTTTTAAAAAATAGAAATTTTACATTTCTATCAAATAATAAAGCAATAGAACTTCTGGTGAAATAGAAAATAATAATAAATATAATAATAAAATAATAATAAAAATAAATAATAATAAAAATAATCTTGCTAAAATAGAAAATATTAGAAGATGAATTTATTTAGTTGTAATTTTTAATCATTCTAAGACAATTAGAAGTCCGAGTAACTAAGAAGACTTACATATATAACGGTCCAGACGAGTCCCGGGCTATAATAAGATTAACGAGTTTGAAATACTGGCCCATCTCTAATTGCTTAGAAATTTTGAACTACAATCAGGTGATGAGGTCACACCTGAGCAGGCACCCTCTTCCCTACACCAGTGGGACTTCCTCTTCTTAGAGTTGGGTTTGTATGTCATTGGACACCTCTGCTTTAATTAGCATTTTGTACCGCAAACTCCAAACCCAATGCTTCCTAGTTCCAGTTGCTCGGGTCACCCACTTTATTAATAAAGTCTGATACCCTTTAATGGAGTTTAGGTGCAACTCTCTAGTATGGATAATGCCTAAATAAGTTAATCTAGAGAGGGCAAGGGCTTCGTATTCGTAAATGATGTGCTTTACCGTTATCTCTTGCATATGACATTTCCTGCAGATAGGGTCTTGCTGAAACAGTCCCATTTTATGGAGGTGTTTTCTTAAATAGTAGTGCCCAGTTATGAAGCCTACGATTAAACGTATTTTCTGCCTTGAGCATCTTAGAATTTCAGAGGTAATCCTCTCTGATGATCCGCAGATCATACTTTTAGCGTGGGTTTGACCAGGAGTGTTGAGCCAAGCTTCGTACATCCTCTGTTTTTCCCATCTAAGAACAGTGGTTTTTGTGGTCTTCATATTGATCCCACAGAAGGGTTCTGCACCGATGGGAATAAGAGACGATCCTAGTTTAGCAAGTTCATCAGCTTTTTCATTACCTTCAATTCCTTTGTGCTCTGGCACTCACCAGTAGGACTGGTGCAGCTTGTCCTTTTTGGACCTTGCGCCACAAAACCCAACCAATCACCGGTAGGACTACTTTGGACTTCACAGATAAACAAAGACACGTCTCCAACGGAGCTCTAGCACTGTGAGTTGGAGACGAACCCAATAAGGGAGAATGTGGTCACCCTACCAACTACAGCCCGCAACAATTGATGAGGCACTTTGCTGATCTTAACAAGAAGTGGCTTGAAGCTACTAAGCCACTGCAGCTTGACCAAGAATATTCAAAGTTCACCAAAAGATGTTCCGAATACAAAACCAACCTTTGCATCTGTACATTTGAGTCATGTTTTAAATTATAGAAATTCCGTAAAAACAGAAAACAATATGAAACATAATACTACTGAAATGAGATTATACTTTCTGGGGATCTTCGAATAAATTGAATAAAGTAAATAAATACATACGTTCATCTACGTCTCTTTGTGATTTGATGTTTTCGCTCAGTATTTCCCACAACTCATGGTAAGATGCGTTGCTGTAATCCGGAAAGCTGGAGAAGCCTTCGTACTCTGCAGTGAAGTTTTCCTGCAGGTATTCCACCACACTGGAATCATTGGCAGATTTTTGAGCTGTGAGCACTATGACTAGAATGTTCCACGAGAGACCGAATATGCTCTCCACCTGAAACACAAGTTCTCATACAATCCAATAATTTATGTCATCCAATAATTTATGTCATCCAATAATTTATGTCATCCAATAATTTATGTCATCCAATAATTATAAAATACAATAATAAATAAATGGATAATTTATCTTAAACCATTCAAACAGTACAGACCATTCATAAATTAATTCCTATACTTACTAATGTGTATAAAATAAAGTAATAATTCAAGCAATCATCAGTATAAATTCTTTTAGTAATTTTCAACAAAATAAATGAAAATATAAAGCCGTTATAAAACAAACAAGACAATTCTTTTAAAAAATTTAGAAATTTTCAATAATAACAAGCTGATTTGTTTTGAATATAAAGGAAAACATTCGGAGAAAATATTAAAAATAGAAATTAAAAGCAGGAAAATCGGGGAAAAAATAACGATAAAAAAATTAGAATAAAAATCCGTGCTTTCTCATCAGGGGAATAAGCGACAAAGGGAAAGCGCTTAGTATTTATTTATATAAAGATACTAAAGTATAAACACTATACAAAAGACCCCCCCCCCGATGCATCTAAACAAATGAAAAAATTGACAAACAAACACAAATTAATAGGAAGAAAAATAAAAGAAAACAAAAAATTTCTATAAATAAACAATAAAATATAGTTAAACATATGTGACAATTTTTAAGCAATTGCAGACATTTCTATTTCAAGACACCTATTCTATATTTTCCTGCAATCACAATCAAATGTTAGAGAATAATTTGACGTTAATAGTCACGTGATTATACTTACGTGTATATATATATATATATATATATATAAATAAAAGAGAAGTACTCTTCCTCCCTTACTTCACCTAATTTACTTTGAGATGGGAAAGATATTACTATGAAATTCACGACAGGAAAAAGTTATATATTTTTTAACGGCTTTCCTGATTATCCCGAGTTATCTCGGGTTCGTATATATTGTAGTTAATTATTATCCCGAGAAAACTCGGGTGAAGCAAAATTTATCAGTACGATTTGTTTTATCACTTTTTTGCTTGGCCTGGAAGAAATGAAAGGAAATATTCAGCTTTAACTGGCAGTTTGCCGTTTCATTGATTTCGTGGTTCTTTTGGCGGGGTTGGTCACGTGTTTCTCTATGGTATAGTATACTACAGCTTGTGGATTAGTAATGTATAAAAGAGGATAGTTGTGTTGAAAAAAAGTAAAATAATGGCGATGATGCCGTAAGAAAAGAGACCAGATACCAGCATATCAAATGTCAGGTATCACTTTGTGCTGTCCTTTGTTTTAAAACACTATCATACAAAGACTAATATTTAACTTTTTTTCCCATTTGCCCGAGACAACTCGGGATAGTAAACTAATATTAAAACTACATGCTTTTACACCTATAAAAAATTAAAAATTCAACTTAAAGCATACATACTTTTTTTTCGTTTCTTTGTATTTAATAATAAAATAAAAAATTGTGATGATTTTTTGCAATTTTTTTCAAAAACATTTGTAAGGGAAGCGGTTAACTGTTTTTCTAAATAAAATTAAATTTATTGAGTTAGAATCTCGGGTATTATTTTACTGTTCTCCAGGAATAAAACATTTTGTTATAAAAAACCTTTAAAAACAGGAAAAAGTTATATATTTTTTAATTGTTTTTCCAAATAAAATTATATTTATTGAGTTAGAATCTTGGGTGTTATTTTACTGTTCTCCAGGAGTTATAAAAAACTTTTAAAACATTTGACCAGAAATGTATGTATAAAGTTACCGAATTTTATTTCAAATACTTCCTATCTTATTTAATCTTTAAAATTCAACTACTGTGATATTTTTAAATATTCTTACTGTGATATTTTTAAATAGCTTTTGAAAATCCGTCTAGGTAGCAATTTAGAGACAGTTACGAGACTTAGAATAATTTTCAGTTGTATTTGCATGTAAACGTAAATTTGTAATCCAATACCTGTTTATTTCACAAAAAAAAAAAAAAAAAAAAAAAAAAACTGAATACTTACAGATTTTTAAAATTTAAAAGAGCATGTGCTTAAAACTATCTGATTCTATCAATTTATGGAAATATATGTCATATAAACAATGTAAATATCGATATATATATGCTCAATGTAAGTATTGATTTTAATTTTTAAAATTGACCATCTGTCATACTAAATTTAAATTTGATATTTATTTGTTATCTTTTAATATTATTAAACACTGTTTAATGCATAATAGTTACATCAACACTAATGTTGGTGTATAAACCAACTATTTAATATCATCTTCAAATATTATCAAACATTGATCTTAATTTGATTCAATTTAAGTACATACAAAAATGCAGATTGATTATATTATAAATAAAACGGCGATTTCAATAATAAATTTACAAAATTATTTTTTAGAAATCTCAACTCCTGCGAGAATTAAAAAAATCTCTTCTATTACCTAACAAATACAAGTCAGGAATTCCTTTAAGAAATATAAAAATAAGGTGTCACTGTGCTAACGTTAATGAAATTTTACTTAAATTTTATAACTGAAAAAGTATATAAAAAGCTGTTATTTTAAATTTTCTTAAGAAGTTCTACTCAATAAGGTAGTTTGTTGGCATCTTTATGATATAGAAAAGAAATTTAAGAAAATCCTAAGAGAGATATGTGGAATCTTTTCTGATAAATTAACCGACCTAAAATGAAGATTGTCTAACTTACAATGTCACTAGAATGGGAATCATTGATTCACCGAACTGAGAATTACTCTACATGGAATAAAAAAAACTTATTTCAGGGTGTTGTTTTCTCTAGCTAATTAAAAAAACATATTGCATATTTCATTTCGAAATTTAGATTAAAACATTTTAAATTGATTTAAATCTTAAGGAACGCTGATTTGAAATTCCTTATGCCCTGAAGCACACAGTTTTGGAGCTCTACTCGCTTCAAGAAGGAAGCTGAGTAATTCTTTTTAATCTTTTAACATCATGATATAACTTCTGGCATCTGAGAAAAAAAATAACTATGGTATTAGATTCTCCTTTTTTTTTTATACATTACCATTGTGTAATACATTAAATGATAATTTTTACTATTTTTAAAATAAAGAATTGTTTTTGTCATTGCAGAAAAAGTGTTTTTAGTTTTCTCAACTCTCCGCCGATCGGGAAGAAAAGAAATGTTTATAAATGAAGCTTATAATTCAATATTTAATAATTCCACAAATAAAGGCAATTTTGCAACTATTGTACACCTTATTTGATCTCTTTCAGTGTGGATCTGCTCGTGATATATAATTTCACAGTGCAAAAAAGCATATTGATCATAGATAAATAAATAGCATTGTTATTCATTCCAGAAAGTGTTCAGTTTTTTTTTGTAAAAACAAATATATTAAAAGTACAAAAATATATATGCAAAGTTGAACAATCGAATACAAGTCAGTAAAGTAAAAATAAACTCTAAGTCAA
This sequence comes from Latrodectus geometricus, assembly GCA_026290005.1. Taxonomy (NCBI): domain Eukaryota; kingdom Metazoa; phylum Arthropoda; class Arachnida; order Araneae; family Theridiidae; genus Latrodectus; species Latrodectus geometricus. Next base: position 41,503 of record JAPDSC010060593.1, read on the forward strand.
AGTATGTCGGCGCGGCGCACTGCCAAATTCTAACTTCTATAGGAGCTTTGACAATTCTACCACTTTTACCAAAAATATTAGTTTTTTTACGAAGACACGGAGACTAAAATATGAAATTTCTATGCGATTACGCTCCAAAACCATACAAAATCGAAAATACAAAGAGAATAAATACGATGAGGAGTATAAATAAATTTACAAAGTGGATAAAACATTCACATGGTTAGATAGATAAGCAGATGTAAATATACAAATCAACAGGGTTATCAAAATATATGTAAAAAAAAAAATATATATATACATATGTGAAATTTCAGTGACATTCTGTACATATATATATATATACATAAATGGCTAATAATTAAACTGCTGAGAAACAAAAACATTTTTCTTTTACCAATTCAGTTATTTCCAAATATAAAAAAATACTTTCTAT
>JAPDSC010060597.1:0-11432 GCA_026290005.1 Latrodectus geometricus
ATATATATATATATATATATATATATATATACATCATGTAAACTAAAATTCTAAGTAATAGTTTTTCTGTTCGTGAAATAATGCTTGACATATTTGGAAAATAGGTTGTAAATGTTTTTATTTTTTGGATATAGTTAAAGCAAATTCAATATTTAAAAAAAAATTGAAACGCAGTCTATTATACTAAAACTGAGATGCAAAGTTGATAAAAGTAAAAATATAATTAAAATATCAAAATTGTCTTGACAAGTTTTAAAACTTTTTTATGCTTGCAAACTATTTTATGATTAGTAATGAAATTTAGATGGATGACAGATAAGTGAAGGTAAACTACATTATTTCGTTCAATATATTCAGGTTTATATAGTCTCAGTCGATAGATAAAATACATTTTAGTGTTAAAAGAGTTTGTTTAACTTATTCTAACAAAACTGCAAAATTGCCTTTAAAAATTACAAAATTATAATTCTAGATATTAATAACATGCATGAAATTTATATCTAGAATAAACTATTATTCTGTTATTATTATTAAGATTTCATCATTATTATATCCATCATTATTAATATTTCATCATTTATAATATTGTATAATTATTAATATTTAATTGACAATTAGCCTTTTTGCCTTTAGATTATAATTGTTTGAAATATGTATTTTTTAATTTCTTTTAAAGAATTTCAATAGTAAAAATTTTAAAATGCTTTTTGCTTAAAATTTTAAAATGCTTTTACAATGCTTTTTTTAATTGAAAATTGGGAGCTTGATAAATTTTATATATTTATTGCATAAAGATTTTTTGAATAAAGAAATCATAAAAATATTTTATATAAAGAAAAATTTGAGTAAACTAAAATTATTGTGCATCTATTAATGAAATAATTAGTGTTTATCTCTAATTTCAACTATGCTTTGTGGAATTTTGCTTTAGATATACTTATAGATTATCATAATTATCATTGTTTTTATAAGAAAATCTGTTGCCGCACTTTGTATAATAAGATTATGAAATTATTCATAATGAGTTGATCAACTCTTATTTAGATAATTCCCTCAGAGATTTTCCACATATATTGATTATTTCATCTGAAAATATAAGGATTCATTATATTTCATTTATCTTTGGAAACAAAATAAGTTTATTAAGCAAAAATAATCAAAAAATTTAGAAATAATTTTTTAAATTGTTTAGAAATTATTTGTAAAGTAAACTTGCTTCGAAAAGAATTTTGTTTAATAATGCTGCTAAATGGAATACGTAGTCGATCATTCAATACAAAAACGAGTATCTTTAAATTCAGAAAATCTATTTCAGAAATTTTGGTAGATATGTTTCCCAACCTTTACCAATGTAGATTTACAATAATGATATGGACTTTTGATTAGCAAGTGTCTTTTTTTAATCAACACATATTTCTTAATATATATAGAAGATAATCCCAATTAAGCTTTTAATAATGTAGCAGTTATCATTAATCGAGACAGAAATGAAAATTTTTACTGCTTATTACCTAAAACATAATTAATGCTGTTTGGTAGATAAAATTATCATTCATATTACATTTCTTTAACAAATATGAAAACCATAAAAATCAATGTTTCTCTAAAAACACTTTTGGTTAGTTAAATTAACTAATAACATCTCAGTTATTTTATTTGCATTAACCTGTGTTATTTAAAAAAAATAATAATTTTATTTTTTCAAATGATTTTTAAGAACATTACTTTCTAATTTGTTATAAATATCTTTTGGATTATTTAATGTATCATTAATTTATCAATTAATAATATTTTAATTTATCAATTGAAGTTAATGAATAAAATATTTCCATTATAATTTAAAAAAAATATCTCCTATGAAAAAGAAATATAAAGGTTAAGATAATAAGCATTGAGAATAGTATCACAGTAATCATCCTATAAATCTTAATTATAAAACTTTTCCTGAAATAAAGATGTCACAAAATCTAACATATCATATTTCACAGATATAGAATGAAAAATTATGGATTATTTGTGTTATCACAGTACTCCAATAATACTTAAATATAGAAAATGCAATTGCTAAAATAAATATTTTTGCTATTGCTACTTAGTAAGCGTTAGCTAATCAGCTTAACAAGTCAAAGGGAAAGCTAACAAGTTAACAAAAGCCTGAATATTGGTCAGGGATAGAATGAATTCTTTTAGATTCAGTGACGATACCAATCACACAAAAAAAAGGTTGATTCTGGTGGTTTTTCTTATTTCTCCTTCAGTGAAATCATGCGACATTGAAAATCTGGAATAGGCTTATAGGATCCTAGTTTTAATCTTATAACATTGATTATTGTCACATGTAAAAATGACTTTACAATAAAGTAATCCATCACAATATCCTTAATCATTTAATATCGAGAAAGTTATTTCTGAATGAGAATTTTAACACTTATATGGAATTATACCAACAAAATGTTATATCTCTTATAACAAATTTAAGCAACTTTATTTAAAACATTTAAGCAGAAAATTTTCTTTATGCCATTGTTTCCCAACTACAAAATCATATCAAAATAAATAATATAAAAGACAAAAATCAAGAGATCACCTTTTACAAAAAAGCTGTTATTAAAAATAAAGGAATGAAATACAAATTTTTATTCAGAAAAGATGAAAAATTTTAAAATGATGTGAAATCATGTCTCAAATATTTACTTTCTTTATTATAATATTTAAACCAACAAAAAAAAAAGTAAGCTAATAATCATTGTGCATATAAGGCAATTCTAATACCATGCCAATGCCTTCAGTTTACAAGCCAGTAATTCTACAAGAAAATTATCTAAATATCATCTCTTTTTGAAGTTTTACCATTATTTCATTTTCCAGATAAAAAACACCGCTGAAATAATAATCTCCATGTAAATATTTTCTAACAAAGTTAACTATAAAATAAAACAAATTTAATATTTTCTTTAGCAAAATATTAAATAATATTAAAGTAAATATATTATAAATATAGTTATATTTAGAATAAACACCTTGAGTTTATAATTTTTTCTCTGTCTCATTACTAAAAGAAAATAATGACGTAAGAATTTCCGCATGAATTCAAAAACAGAAATAGATAAAGTGGAAAGCAATTTTTGTTTTTAATAAAACACGTATTCAGCAATATTTTAATTGATTATTTAGATAAACATGTTCACTTTATTTATCTTTGTAATATAAATTTGAAATTTATATAAAATATTTATTATTTATAGAAAAAATTAATTTACTTTATCAATGTAAATTCACAGTTAGTATAGTGCTATATTTTAAGACAAATTTAATTTATTTTTGTCTTTAATTTTTTTTGAAATTTTTATATATCCTCAAAAAGAACTGTTACTATAGTAATATCAATATTATCTTAGTACAAAATATAATAGCACAAACAGCTAAATATAAATGTAGAAAAATAGATGTGGCGAAAAATTCAATATTCTAATGTTATAGATTAACAGTGATATAATTCTTAAAGGTATCTTATGCAAAATATCTGAAGAATCGAATAAGCCAAACATTGATTGATATTTGTGGATCCTTCAACACAGTACCTAAAAATGATAGAGAATAGCAGCACATTGTCAATAGGTTCATTCAGAGATGCAATCAACTATACATTATATCGTATAAACATATAATCGCAAAAAACTATATCGTCCTCTGAGATGCAATCATTTTTACATCCGTCAAGATACGCACCTGAACTGCAGAGAGAAATTCAGTCTGCATAAACTGCTTGTTATGTCACATATCAGTTGAAATGTCAAATAAATGATATAGAAAGTCCAACAATGTTGACGGAAAAGGCTAAGACAAACGAATTTGTAACGATCTTCTTGAAAAAGAAAATATATTAAGCACTCCAAAATATCTAACATCTCTATTAATAGACTTTGAAAAACTATAATTAATATATGCTAGTCAATATAGAGCCTTTTCAGAGTCAAAAGTTTTTTTGGTTTTATTCTCATAAGACAAGTCTATTTTACGCAGTTCTTTAATGAATTTTCCAGCGTACCAATAATACAGACTTTAATATAAAATCACTAAAATTAACGTCAATAAATATTAATATTACATGGTACCAAATTAATCATAATGTATTAATAATTTACTGCCCAAAATGATGAACTAGACATTAAGTGTAGAATTTTTTATCACTATTTCCTTCTGCATATTTGCAGATTTTTGTGCAGAAAATATTATCTTTCCAAATAATGCCAGTAAAAACCGTCAGCTTTGATTTCTTAATAGATGGCTTGGATAGCCAGGCAAGAGATAAAGTTAATTTCACTAATTTTAACTTTATATATATATATATATATATATATATATATATATATATATATATGAATCATATTTTATATATATACATAAAAGTCATACTATTTGTGTACCCTGTTTTTCAACTAGAAATGATATTGTCATAACTTTACCACATTTTTAAACACATAATATTTAAATTTGTCATTAATTTTATTACTTTTAAGCAGTAAATAGAATGTTATTTAATATTTCAATTCAATAAAATACGTGTAAATTTTTTTCTCATATAAAAACTTAAATTTCATCACAAATCAAAGAATGAAAATATCATATACCTATTAACAATAAACATAAATGAAAATTTGTGTACTAAATCTTAGGGTTTCCAACCTTTATGACTTCCCATTTCACAACTTTGCTGTCCCATTTCATCCTTCCTATTCATTATTTTTTTTAGAAAATTTAGCCGTTTCTTAAACTGTAGTGTAATCTTTCAGTGTCCAGGAAATGCGGCATAAATTTTATCTGTGCCTATCATTGAAAGTAGAATTTGATAGGATTCTTGCTAAGAAACGATCGAAGTAACATTTAGTATATTTTTTTACAGATTACTGTAAAGAAAATTAATGACCCTAACTTATAAAATAAAATTACGAGGCATTAAAAACGCAATGTGTAATAACTGTTATAATAGTAAATTTAGTATATTTTAAAGGGCATTTTATTAACTTTTGTGAAAATTATTTGGACATTCGTTTACAGGATTACTTTATATATATATATATATATATATATATATATACTGCACACATATTTACTGATATACACGCAGAAAACCACCATATTATATAATTTACAATTTTTTAAAGAAAGTATAGAATAAATGTATTTTTTTAAACAGAATCACATTTTTCTAAGTATCAGTTTCTAAATTTATGTATTACTTTAAATAAATAAAGTAAGCTAATGTAACGCAAATCAGAATATAAATAAATAATGTATTTCTTTTAAACTTCGCTCAATTTATTTTTTACGATTACTTAAATGTATTATGTAAAACAATATATTTAGATTTTTTATGCCCTGAAGAACATCACTCTTTCTAAATACGCTCGATTTCTTTCCGTTTTTTTTTTTTTTATTCAAACATGTCTAATGTAGCATTAGAATTACATCAAATATTGAATTCTTACAACTGTTATAATTCACTCACAAAACTCATTTAACAAAATAAATATTCAAAAGCTCGATTTATGATAAGCGTGATGCAATAAACCATGCGAAAAGAAAAATAGCAGCAGAAATCAACTTTCTTGGAGATTTTAATCAAATATTTATTTGAGATTTGTATTTATGTATGTTCACACATGCAACTTAATGCAATAATTCGGTTTACTTTTTTTCGATAAATACATGAAATACAACACTTTTCTTTTGATGAATATTTCAAGTTTTAATAAAATATTTTGAGTTTGGAGTAAATCTTTGGAAATTTTTGAGAACTGAGCAGATTTAAATAGTATATTTTATGTTATCTGAGATGACATAAAATGCTTATCAAATAGAAATAAAATAAAAATAAGTGGAAATGTGTAATATTGAACAAATAAATAAGTTACATCACTATAGTTGAACGAATCAGTTAGAAACTGCATAACAATGATTCAAAAATAAAACATGTTGGATTTAACTAAAATATTTTAAATACAAATGGCTTATATTTGCAAGAATATTATAAAGATAAAAACTTGGAATTTTTCATTATGGTTTAAATTGCATAACAGCACACTAAATTATTCATGGCTTTGAAAATAATGGAATTATAATATTATATCAAAATTTATAATATTATTATATTAGAAATTATCAAAAATTGTAATATTATGTTATTATTAGAATTATAATATTATATCAAAAACATGGATCGTAAATATTAGAAAGAGAAAGAGTATTAAAATAAAAAACTTTATTATAAACTAAACACACTATTATTTAAAGTAAATCTAAAATAATATATAATATTGATAAATTTTATGTTCTAATTAAAATGCACATTATGTATAATTATAATAATTATTTGTAAATAAATTAAAAATGTAAATGATAAACCTAAAAATAGAAAAATGTATAAATATAAAAGTAAATGATAAAAAAATGTATAATGTTGTTTATACGAAATAAAACGAACACCAACTTGTGTTCTGGAAGTATAAATTAGTTTTCTAATATTTTAAAGTATAATTAAATTTATTAATTTCACTTTTAGATAACTTTTTCATTCACTTTTATTAAAGTTTTCTAAATTTTTTCTGACGTTGACTGAATTATAATTTAATTATCTTTTGGAAATGTTTTAACCAATAATGTATGGCTACTCAAAATATGAAGTTCAGTTTTCTTCCAACAATAATTCCAATTTAGATTCAATAAATCACATGTGATTATAACTGGAATCCACGAGCAAATATCTAAATGTTGGCAAAAAATTATCAATAAGCTTAATTCATCATATTAGAATTAAATACAAAAATTTAAGGCAAACGAATTGTGTAAAAGACTAAAATTGGTAACAATGGTTTCATACATTGATTATCCAACAGTGTTTTTTGATTATCCAACAGTGTCATATTACTTTTCAGTTCAATTTATTAATAAAATCATATAGAATTGAGGAATGTTTCAGACATTTTACAATTTTTTAAGTCCTCAGTTTGTAAATTTAAACAGTAACGGATCTTAAAAAGTCACTATGATCTTTATTTTTTGCCACAATCAACAAATTTATGCATCATATTATTTTACCTAAGCAATGAAAATTATTATGAAAAATGTTAACTAGGGTATCATTAAAATTTTTAAAGAGATTAATTAAAATACCAGATCTGTTTTGTGTCAGTTATATTTAAGCTAAATGTCAAGCCTTCAGAAGACCACAAACAAAGAAAATTATATACGCACATACTATCACTACTTGTTGGAGCATAAAAAGAGTTTGCTGAAAAGTCTTTCAAAAATGCCATGGTAAAGAAGTTAGAAAAATATTCAGATTATTTCATTATTCGTTTTTTCCATCGATCACCCTTCCCTTTAGATTAGCAATTATTTGCACAATATTATAATAGAGTTTTTGTTACTTACTTTTTATTATTTGAGCTATGGTGTTAAAAGAAAATAATACAAATATTTCGCTAAATTCGCTTGTTATACTCAAAATGTTTGTTCTCCTGGGCAAAAACGAAAACCACTTGGAAATTCATTATAACATATTCATATGAAATAAGCTCAAAATATCGCAGTAGCAAAATCACAGTATGCCTTGAAATCCAAAAATATTGAAAATGAACAAATTTTATTTACACTGTGTGATGAGGAAGTAAATTGCTTTTTCCAAGAATCTATAAACAGTAAAATATTCTCTAAAATTGCATATACATTCAAAATTAGTTTTAACCGGAAATAAATAAAATATTAAGCAATTCCAAACTTAATCTCATGAGATTTGAAAAAAAAAATTAGGACTTTAAAATTATAAATTAAATTCAAAAATTGTAGATAGAAAACAAAAAGCTGTTAGGGAAATTCATTTCTCTAAATCAGAGGAAATAAAAAAAAACAGAGATTGCATATAGTGAAATATATGCAATGGCCGTCAAAAAAGAAATGACAAGTAGCTAAAACCAACACCAACAATCAAGAAGTAACAAAATCGAAATATTCAAGCTCAGTCTCGAAAAAAGAAATCTTTCGTGCGTGTATCAGGTAGAGCTATTTCAACGTGCGTATCAAAATTATGTATCAAAGACATGTTATATTTTAAACTCGATGGCGATTTGTTCACTTTAGTTGCCAAAAATTGTCTTTTCCTAACAACTAATATTATTTAGGATATTTAATCCATTAACCAATTTTGTTTTTATGTGATCCTTGTTGTCAGAGGAATAAATTTGAAAGAAAATATCTATTAGAAACTATGACATTGTTTTATATTTTTCAGCTCGTAGCGTATCCAGAACTAATTATTCATTAATATAAGTTTTGTTTTCTAAAATGCAAAATTGTGATTTATCGAATTCTGAAAAATAAAGACGATGTATATCATTCTACTAAACATTCTGGAATATACTAACATTCATCGATCAAGCTTTATTTTGTTAAACAAATTTCTGGAAGTGGTACTATTGCAACTTGTATTCAGCTTGTAGGAAAAAGACCTGATAATTTACTCACAAGAATCTTTACACTTTTATTAACAGTAGAAATGTCCACTTACTATTAGTACAAAGAATTAACTATAATCAAAAGTTGAGATGTACCGCTTAATTTATCGCATAGAACACACATAGACTGGGACAATTATAAACGTAACATTTGTGCTGTTGATATGGCAAAGAAAACAAACGTATAAAATAGATATACAGTGTCACCTATTTGAATATAGGTGAAAATTTGTTTACTTAAAGAAGAACATAGCTTGAGTCGAATATTGTTATAACAATAGATATTGGAAATGTCAGTGGACTGATTGATAAAAAATTGTTCATTACCGGAAGGTGTATTCGAATGACGGCTTATCCGAAGAATCTTCGTGTTCACTAATAGCAATTGGGGCATGTAAAAATATGTCTTGGTCGCAATGTCCTCCATGTTTCCATTCCAAGTTAATATCTCTGGGGTTTAAGTAGCCAGACCTTGGGTCTTCTGTGGCGTCCTATCTCTAAGTCAGAAGATCCAGAAAGTACTGCCATTTATGAGTCAAAATCGTCGTTCCTCCTTAGTGGGGTCTCTGATCAAAAAAGTAAGTTGCTGTTTCTGATTTCATTCCTCCATTAAGCTTTGCTTCGTCAAATGTCATAAGTAAAAATAACAAGAAGGATTTATTTTAATAGCTGGAAAACGCGTGTGAATGATCATTAAATTTCACCATTAAGAAAATCAATTACAAATACAATTTTGCAATCCCCGAAACAACTAGCCATATTCAGATATTTGAAATACTGCTGGGCTGTGACAAATTGAGGAATGAAAGTGAATAGAGTTGAGCCAAACATCGTATCGAGTCTCGTTTTTTTTTAATTAATATGGCATCAAGCCGAAGAATAAAACAAAAAATATTATGATTGTATTTTAAATATATATTTTCATTCAAAGTGCAAATGGTATATTGTAAAATAAAACTAAGATTTATGTAGATCAAAAAAAATTATTTTTTGATTGTTATTTATTTGAAATTAATTATTTTTTATAGAAAGAACTCTTTCCCTAAATATGCCATGTCGCTTTAGTGTATTCTGTATTTAGAATTGTTGCACTATAATTCAATGTTTCCAATATTGTTACAATTGTACGTGAATGCAGAAGGTTATAATAAAATTATTACCTTCTGCATTAAAATATTTTCAACGAGGAATAATTTTTAAGCAATTTTAAGTGATATTGTAGATATTTCAAGAATGCATTTCTTGCATTAATGCTTAAAGGAGTACATCTCTTTTAAATAGTACTTTTGATATGTTTATTTTTCTATATTGCATATATTTCATATTTATTTTTAAATAATAAGTTTTGCGTCATTTTTTTCACTGCTGCAAAATAATGAGCCGAAATTGGACTTTGTGACTAAATACCTTTTGTTTTCTTTCATCACCATCTAAATGAAAAAAAAAAAGTTTTTCAGGTTTATCGTCCATAATCGAGGTGAGTTGGTGCCAAGTTGTTTATCTCTGGCAACATAACCATTCACATTGCCCATGAAAATGGAAGCAGAATTTAAAAATAGAGGAACACAAACATTAAAAAAGTTAAGTAACATATATAACAACGATTTCTTGACTTGCATTAGAAAGCACAAAAATTACTTTCATTTATAAATAATTTTTTAAGCAGCTCTTGAAATTTCAAATAGGGATTTTATGTTTTGATCTCATAATTTGAGATCATTCTCGTGAAATAGCACATTAAGAATATTAAGCTCTGTATTGTGAAAAATGTCTAGATTTGAAAAATATTAAGTTATTTATTAAATAAAATTATAAGCTTAATTAAATTAATCTGCGCTTTAATTCCCCTACTCTGCCAACTTGGCGATAAATGCACCAAGTGTGGTAAACCGGGCGTTTTTATCTCTAATGAGCTTTTTATGGCAACCTCCAGAGGAAATAGTTTGAAGCTCCTTTTCGCGCATGCTCATTAATTGTTTTTTATTTTTATTTATTTATTTTTTTAGCATATTCATTGGTCATTAATTAGTTTCAGTTCGAAAAATCGGTCATTTTCATTGGTTGCTAATTGCTTTTGAAAATCGTATTCCATTATCACCATGGCAACATCGTTTTTGAAAACGCGCCAAGTACGGGATCCACAGCACACTTTCGCCAAGTTGGCAGATTAGGGGACCTAAAGCGCATTTTCACCCTTAATTATATTCTTCTCATTATAAAAATGATTAAAATTGTCTCGAGATGGACATTGCAAATAAGTGGTACGTTATATAACAACATTTTGCTGAGAGAACATTTTCCATAATTTTATCAAACATCTTATTTTAAAACTGAATCATATTTTTTTAGAATACATTTCTATAAATAACAAAAATAATAAACATAAAATGATAACAAAAAACGTTTCTGTTAGGAAAACAGACTACCTCAATCTATATCATAAAGAAATACTCATCCGAAAACCACATTAAAAAGAAAATAGAGACAAAATGGTCACTAAATTTGGCGATTTCCCCGATTATGGAAAATCTAGTATTCTTTTTTTATCCTAATAGGATACAAATATGTACAACGTTTTCATTATTCTGTAAAAAATTATATAAAACAATATGATATTAATTTTTATATGAGAAAATACAATAAAAATTGAAGGATAGAATTAGTTGTTATGGTAACCATTTAAACAAATCAAACTAAAGCATTAGACGATGATAATTTTATATTTGCTGAAATCACATGAGGTCTTTCCGGAATTTGCTGCAGTTGGGCAACTATTCCTCGTTACAAATAAAAATAAAGACCTAAAAATATTATCGCTGTCTTTTTTACCACTATCTTATGTTAAACTAACAACGAGATAAAATCATTCCTTTAATTAACAACACACTTTAATTTTTAAACAATGTTTTTTAAATTTAA
>JAPDSC010060624.1:2138-18490 GCA_026290005.1 Latrodectus geometricus
TTTAATGTAAATTATAGGATTTGGTGAAGAATTTTAAACCCTAAATATTATACAAAACAACTTCTTAGCTGTCATCTATGTATATTTTTTAAAATTCTTAAAATTTCTTAAAATTTTAAATCTCTTTTTATTTTGTTTTAGGAATTAAGTGAAGAATATATATATATATATATATATATATATATACACACTGTCTACCAATAAATATTTGGACACCTGTGACAAATAAGAAAAACTAACTTTATTCAAAATCAATAGTTGGTAGAGTCTCCACGAGAGGCAATTACAGCTTGAACCCTCAGGGGCATACTTTCCACAAGTCTTTGTATTACATCTAGTGGTATGTCTTCCCCTCAGCTTGGAGTAGACATACAAGTTCCTTCACTGATTTTGACCAATTACTGATGAACAATGAAAAATATAAAAAAAAATGATGTCCTCTGCAATATGAAAATGACATTCTGGACTTTTGTTACTGAAAAAAATTATATCACAGTTTATAGCCAAACACAAGCAAACTGCAAAATGTCTTATTATCCACCACATATTATTGTTTTCATAGAGACAGAGTATTAAAATAACATTTCGTAAGGTAAGAAAACCACAGGATACTTATCTAACCACCATACTTATCTAACCACCATAAATTTTTTTCGAGCTCCAACAAGCCTGGCAATATGAGGTGGGCTGCTCCAATTTTCCAACAGGCATATAACATACGCAAGGAAAGGACAAAGACAGGAGCGAGAGAAAGTCCAATTACATCCATGCCCAAACCGGGATTCGATCCCAGGACCTCCCTATCCACAGTCAGGCAAGCTGAGATCTGGACTTGGTGGGTGGAGACCACCCTGTCTACACTGCCTACCAATAAGTATTGATAATAAGTACCTATGATAGATAGAAAAAAACTAACTTTATTCATAATCAATAGTTGGTAGAGCCTCCACGAGAGGCAATTACAGCATGAGCCTTCCGGTGCATACTTTCCACAATTTTTTGTATTGCAGGTAGTGGTATTGTCTTCCACTCGGCTTGAAGTAGACATACAAGTTGCTTCATAAATTTTTGACGGGTAGTGCAACCCTTAATTCGGCAATCCTACTCGTTCTAAAGGCTCTCTATAGGGTTCAGGTCTGGGCTCTGGGCAGGGCTGTCCATTCGATGAACTGTATTTACTCCATACTAAGCCTTGGTTTACCTCGAAACATGACAACTGGCATTATTGTCCTGAAAGTAACAGGGGTCCAACTCGTAAAGCTTCCACAACGTAGGAGGCCCATTGTCATCCAAAATGGTGCAGTAGGCATAGGTGTTGAGCTTACCATGAATGAGGACCAAGAGTCCCAGTCCATACATGAAGAAACACACCCAGACCAAAATTCCACCTCCGTCTAACTTGACTGTTGGTACAATGCATTCTAGCAGGAGACGTTCTCCAGACAGATGCCAGACCCTGCCATCCTAACGGTAAAGGGTGAACCTTCATTCGTAACTCCAAAGATCCTATTTTCATTGATCTACGCTCCAATTTCTATGTGCGTAACTGAGGAGCGTGGTTGGGCTTAGTGATCAATGGCTTATGGGCAGCAACATGACCATGAAAACCAAGCAAATGTGCTTCCTTACGGATTGTATTAATTGAAACAATATTCCTGGATGCCTGTTGAAACTCCTCACGGATGAGGGTCATCGGTTGGGTGTAGTTCTTCCGAATTATTTTGGACAGCACTCGTCTGGCTCTATCTCCCAGTTTCACTGGTCTGCCGACTGGGGGCGCATTTTGACAATCACCGCTCACCTTCCAAATCACATAGGCCACTGTCGATTTTGGGTACTTCAGATAACTAGACATGTCCCTTAAGGACCGGCCACACTTGTGATACCCTATAATTATACCTTTCTCGAAATCAGAGAGCTGCGAATTGCACGACATATTGCATGCGACTATAGCCGATGCTGTTTCCTACACGATATATACCGGTGGGCACCCTTGAGAGGAATCATAGGTGGAAGTATATTTTTCGATAATTTCTGCATATTATTATATTCTTATTAAGTATATAAAAATAAAAGTAATATATATATATAAATGAAAAAGTAATAGCTCATAACATCTTCCTGGCAGATATCCATGTATTTAATTTACTACAATTGAATTTTTTTTGTTGAGTTCCAGCCGGGCTGGCTATATGAGACGCTCTGCTCCACTTTTCCAACTGAACCATAATTTGGTGTGGAGTCCAACTTCTTCAGTACACAAATGCATAGATACCCATTTATAGTGTAGTCAACCAGTCATACACCATTCATATAAAGAAAGGACAGAGACAGGAGAGTGAGATAGAGAAAGTATACCACATGCTCGAACTGGGATTCGAACACAGCACCTCAATATCCGTAGTCAGGCACTCTGACTCTTAGACAACGTGGGTGGCATTTGCACTGAATTTTTCATAGAAATGAAATCTCATTATAAAAGTACTCTTCCTCCTATTGTCATATTATTTTATAAAAATTCATACAACATATAAATGTCCATTTGTCTTTCGTAAAACATTGAGAATAATTAATATAATATGAATAATTCAATCACAGAATTATTTTTTATTAATGGAAAAATAATAAGAAGTTGGTTTTTATCCGAAAAGAATAATTTTTTAAAGGAGTGAGACACATTTTTATTTTTCTTGCAATATTGATTTTTTCATCTATTACGTTTAAATTTACTGTGAAGGAATTCAAATTTCAACTTAAAAAATTAGTTTCTGATGTGTCGTACAAAGTTTACTTTACTATTATCTTGCTTGAAGTATTTGATAAATTCTTAAACTTGTTCGGAAAATTTCGCATATTTGTATAGTTTATTTTTCTAATGAAAATCACTCTGATAAAAAACGTTGTGTTTAATCATATGGGTCCTATTTTTCAGACCATTGCATTTATTTCTTTGAAAAATTCTGTTCGAAGCTTCTCCTTTTTTTTGAATGGTGACATTCATTTTAAATGAAGCAGAATGAGCAAATTATTCTGGCACAAGCAGAATATTTTTCTAGAATGGAATATTTCTCATCTGAACAATTCCTTGAATTTAAATATTATCGTTTTCTTCTAGAAATCTAAGAAATTAGAAGTACTGGTGGGGAATTTGATTATATATTATCAACTGAATAAATTATGTATTGATTACTTATAAATTTCTATGAATGGGTATAAATGTATAATTCTCTTAAATATTATTAAAATGTTTGAATAAGAATGTTTGAGAAATATTATTTTGATGGAAATAATTTTCTTTTACATTATTTACATATAACATGGTTTTTATCTAATATCTTGTTTTCTAACGTGAGAAAATAAATAAATAAAATTTATGCTTATTAAAAAATAAATAATCCTAAAATTTGAAAATTATATTTTACATTTAACATAGGTATAAGTAAGGAGATGTTTATTACATATATATATATATATATATATATATATATATATATATATATATTCACACACAAATATATGAGTTAAAACTAGGGTGCATATGCAAATGGTAGGTAACCAATCAAAGATTTGAAATGTGGTTAACAATGCATTTATAATACAACAGCTGGTAGAAGCATTTAAAAGCTGTTAGAATAACTGTAGCCTTACAATTAGTTAAACAGAGACTTCAGTAAATTTGAATATCTCGTTACAATTGTCTAGTGAGAAATGGGAAAAAGTACTTTCAACACTTTTAAGGATTGGTATATTTTTTTTATTTTACTTCTAATGGTGGGCACCCTTGAGCAAGTAAGTAACATTAGCCCATTTGCCTTAACAAGGCCGGAAACTGCTACTCATTTTATCGTTTCCCGGTGGGCACCTGTGAACCAATTCACGGAGGTACGAGTAGCATCGCTAATGCCACACCACCACAAACCTGCTTATAGGGTGGGCCACATTCATCCATCATCTTAAGAAAAGACAAGAAACACACAAGAAACAAAGAGAGAGAGAGAAAGTACATCCATGCCCGAGTCGGGATTCGAACCAAGGTCCTCCCCTTCCCTAGTCAGTTACTCTAAC
This sequence comes from Latrodectus geometricus, assembly GCA_026290005.1. Lineage (NCBI taxonomy): Eukaryota > Metazoa > Arthropoda > Arachnida > Araneae > Theridiidae > Latrodectus > Latrodectus geometricus. The sequence goes on from JAPDSC010060624.1 coordinate 6,204, forward strand.
GACTAGACAGGTTGGGCGGTGATTTGAATTCTTACTTGTAAACATTTCATTACTTTGCCATGAATGTTGACTATCTAGTTAAAATACAAATCTCTTGAAGCGATGCTATTGAAAGATATATAAACAACATCATCATAGACTACAAGGAACTCTTAAGTGATTCTAAATCATCATATATTATATGCAACATCATAGATTAAGTGAGATAGACGTCCAACATCTTCTCGAACTGCTGCTGCTTTGAATGCTGAAATACCAACAAACATTTTTATGTCAGCAGTTCAGCTGATCATCATTGATAATGTTATTCGGAGCTGAAGGCTCACTCATGTTCCATTGTTGACTCACGGCACAAATTTACGTCTCGCCTAGGCCCACTGATACCGCCGCTGGACTGTAGATGATTGAAGACATATTTGTTTTACAACAAGTTTTGTTTCCAATAGCATCATAAGGATGTATGTATGAGGTTATGGAGGAAAGATCTAGAAGAATTAACAGATTCCAGTGGAATGTTTATACTGGTGAAATCTGTATGATGGTGTGAAGTGTCTCTATCTAGCGTGATATGGAATCTCATTCGTCTATTAACGAGTCTGATACATAAATATTCGGTATGATCACTTACGTCAGTTATGCCTGTTGTGTATTCCAATAGACTCGAACAATGTCATTAGGATAGTGCAATACCATACACATCACGAGTTACCTTTTCGTTACTCCAGGATCACCCTCTTTATTTTAAACATTTAAATTTGTTACTTAAAGTCTCAAACATGTCACATATCTGTTATCAGTTGTCATATGATGTTTATAAAAAAGATCTCCATCTATTCGCAATCCGATAGGTTTATGAATTCATTGGGTCAATTGCTCCGTGGATTGAGGACATGTCCAGGTTAATCTGTGATGTCTAAACCATCTGCTGGTGTGACATGATTGTGGAGAAAAGAGTACAGTAAAAATCAGGTTTGATTTCTTTACATGACCAGGAGTCGAAATTACGAGATGCTTGATGATAAGAGAGTATTCCAAACTTGTTCAATTCAAGGTGTAGTCCAGAGCTGTTTACGTGACGTGAACTTACGTGAGCTGCTCTCTATGTATTTTAACTGAGCAGTCAAAACCATGACCATAAAACTGTAATGGTAATAATGTCCATCAAACTATCCCCTGTCGTATACTAAAATTTAAATTCCATACCTTTCCATAGAAATTTTCTAAAAAGAATAAAGGAAAAATTAAAAACACAGAGACTAAATTTTTGGTAATAAAAATTTAGAGACTACTTTTAAAAAAGGTAAACAAAACTCAAACTTGTGTATCAGTTTGAGATTAGGTCATATTTTGATGCCCAAATTTAAAAATTGGAAGTCTGGGAAGATAGGGAATTTTCTTAAGAAATTAATAAACTTCTTGTTTAAAAGTTAACCTGATATTTTATATGCAATGAAAAAATAACTAAAAGATAACTGAGGAGAGAAGTGGGATTTAATAATATAATTTCATAATTTAATTTTGATGATTTTAGTTTATTTTTTAAGCTTTTTTTCATTTGTTTTCAAATGTTATTTACTATCCACAAAGCACCAAAAGCACGATAAAATATTTTGTAAGTTTGCATTATAGTAAATGAAAAAGTTGCCATTTCACCATTTAAAATTTCTCATCCAACAGCAAAGTTAGGCAAAATTCTACGTCTGTATAATATGCACAGAAGCCGCTCAACTTGTCTAGGATGGGGAAGACCTGGGTTCAAATCCCGGCATGGATGTACTTTCTCTTTATCTCTCTCTGTATTTCTTTTCCTTTCCTCAGATGATGGATGAATGTGGCCCGCCCTATAATAGGGTTTGTGGTAGTGTGGCGTTAGCGATGCTACTCGTACCTCCATGAATTGGTTCACAGGTGCCCACCGAGTAACGATAAAATAAGTAGCAGTTTCCAGCCTTGTTTCTGCAGATGAACTAATGTTACTTACTTGCTCAAAGGTGCCCACCATTAGAAATAAAAAAAATATGCATAGGCGTTCTGAGATTAACGCTTTCAGTAGGATTAGTATTGCCAGACACAGTATCAGTGATTTCTTTTCTAGGCATAGATGCTTGGTTTTTACTTGATGTAATAAACTGTGAGATAAATAAATTTAGCCAAAATGGCAGAATATCAAGATTGAAATTTTTAATAAGTGCTAAGCAAAATTTTTAACTTTCAATTGTAGTATTTTAGCCCATATTTATAAAAATTAATGAGCAATATCTATTATTAATTTTATAAATAAATATTCATTGTAATGAGAATTAATTTAACTATTATTTGTTGTTCCCGATATGGAATCCGAAAATTATTCATAAATTATAAATGTATGTAATGAAAATATTTATTCTGTAGTCATTATTTCCTAATGTTTAATAAGTAACAAATGTATTTTCTTTCAGGAAATTAAGGTTCCTTCATAAAATTTCGCTATATTAAATATACATAAGGAAATTACATTGCGGAAATTGCGTCAGTGAATTCCGCTCTGCAGTGGAGTAATAACATACAAAATCATGATTTCCCAGACTACACAATGAGAAAGAAATTATTAGAAACGTTCTTGGCTTTATCTTGTTATTAAAAAACAAAGTGGCCTCTTGGAAATGTGATGAATAAATATATCAGAATGCGATGGCTGAAATATTTCGATAATATTTCCTCTTCGTATTAAATGCATGGATTTCATAATGTCAAGCACATTGGTTTACAAAATTCTGAAAGAGATTTATTGTTGGGAAAATAACTATTTGATGGAATATTGAAAATGCATTGTTGATTTTGCTTGAAATTCCAACTTAAAAAAAATTCTAAAACATTAATTTTTGTTATTTTATTTTAAAGCATTTTTTTCATGCTTAGCAATAAACAAGTAAACGTTATAAAAATTTTATTAAAGTTCTTTCGAAAACTAAATTTTAAATTTACATTTACCAAAATTATTATTTAAATATCTGAAAAATATTTTAAAAGAAAATTAAGATACAATGTGTTCAACATCTAATAGCATATTAGATTTTAGAATCAATCCCATTTTTTTCAATCTCTATAAAATTCGTTGTTTAGTCTTGAAATATTGACCTTGATAATTTTACCTTTTTTTTGTTCAAAAACTATCTGCTAGACCAATAAAATCTTCTTAAGGACTATATGAGATATATTGGGTTATTTTATGACAATTAAAACGCAGCTCATTTAAATACTGATATACCTTTATTAAATTATATAGGTACCATTCTGCTCCACAACCTTTCTCCATCTTTCATGTAGCTTGAAAATTCCGCCCTTCCAGATCCTCTTAGGTTTCTCGGCAAAAAGTTTGTTCAAATTTGTTTTGCTGTCAACCAAAGAGTTGAAATTTTTCCCCACTATGAGAAATTCTTCATCCAGTATCCTCGCCATAAACAGCGCATATCTTATTTGCCGCTTGTGTGGCATGGCCCTTTTGGAAAAAGAAAAGCATTAAATGCCTATAATGCACTCTATTTGCCCCCCCCCCTATTCTAAGGCGTACAAAACTGATAAAAATTAACGAATTGTAATCAAACTTTTTTTCCAAATATGGCTTAAGTTATCTCTTTCAGAATGTGTACACTTGTCATTTGTTTTCAACAATTGCGATATATTCAGTCAGGTCTCTTTAGCTACCTATCGAAAATCAGTACGAACTTTCTGGACAACCCAATACTTTATATTTTTTCCACATTACTGTAATATATTACAAAAAGAACTCATGCGCGATTGCAATTCTAAACAAAATTCAGATTATTTAGTAAAACAACAATCTTTGCATACAGAGTCAAGCAAAATACATTTGTATTTATTGACTATCGTGTTACAAAATGAAAACAGTGCTAACCAATAAACTGGGAACATGGTGATTCGTTCTGCTGAGCCAACATTCTTCAATATAATAAATTTGACCTCCGAAATTTTTGGAAAAAAAAAAAAAAAAAAAAAAAAAAAAAAACGAAATATCTTTTTCATTACTAATTTGAATTTTTATCATAGTCGGAGTGAGTAATTAAGAGATTTCTCTGTTACCCCTTTTTATAACAAGGAAAAGTTTCCAACAAAACTTTCATATAAACAAATATCATCTATTATTTCTTCAGAGTGGATATGGTCTCTTGAATTTTATCAAATCCTTTCGTTGGTAGGACTGCTTATAATATGATGCTTAAATATGTGTAATATATTCTTAAACTAAATATAGAAATATCTTATCATATTTTCAAAATATGTAATTCTGAAATATAGTCAAATTTAGTACCGCTAATCTAATTTATAACTTTTACCATGAAGAATTTCCTATAAAAGGCCAAGTAATTATAAAAACGTATCAAAATATAAATGTTAATCTGGAAGTATTAATTTAGTAAATTATTGCAAAAAGCAAATAAAATATTCAATAGAAAATTACAGATAATTTTGTTTAATTTAAACTTCCACTACTTATAAAATTTGAGAAGAGAATATTAATATATCAGTAAGTTTGCTAATATTAACCCTTCTTTGCATAATGGTGGAAATTTCCATCATAACCTATAATGCCCAAAAATTATATAAAAGAACAAGTTCACTTTAAGTTGATCGTGTTTAGATACCTTTTTAATGTCCATTGCATAAAAAGAAACATAGCTGTCAAAAATAAACAAGTGTCATTATCAGTGAAACGAGCTTAAAGTTGTCTCATTCCGCTGTTTGTTGTAGTTGCAATAAACGTATGATTTCGTTTATAATTTTGTTTTATTATATTAGAGTTTCTATTGCTAAAAAATTGAAAATGAGTGGAAGAAAGGTTTGTAACACGTGTTATTTTCCTCTTTTATTTCTATTTAGTACTAAGCTAATGATCTAACTTTGGATGATGATGGAAATTTTTAGCATATTGTTTTTTGCTAAATTTATACTATAAATATATACTAAAATTTTTTTAACCATTTTTCCTTTAATTTTGAACATGAATTATATCAACTTGATTTATTTCACCAATAAAGAAAAAATCATGCAAAGAAGGGTTAAGTTTTAATTTAATGGACATAGTTTAGATGAATTGCTAGATACAATATTATTTCTCTTTAAATTAAAGCTATTCAGTTTAGTAAAAAAAGATAATTTATGACTAAAACTAATATATGAATTTAAAATACCATAAAAATAATATAATTTAAATTATTTGCAACAAAAGTTTTCAATAGAATTGTATTTATAAATTGATGCGTAATATTAAGTCAAACATATAAATTAATGAGTTCTTTGTTTTTAAATTTTATTTACTGAGTTTTACTTTCATATTCATATAAAAAATTTGACTTAACTTTATGCAATATATAATAATGTTATTTTTCTTGAAGAATTTTGAATTTTTACACGTTTCTCACAAATATTGTTAAAATTATGTATAGAGTCATTTTATGTATGTATCATTGTAATTTAAATATATTTTATAAAAAACATATATCATATGATTATATAAAGACTAGAAATAAATGTAAATAACGAATTGTAAGTTATATTATTCAAATTAATAACATGAGAAATATTTTTCATGGTAAATTTACTTACCCTAGACAAAGTTGCAGATTTGATAATATGAATTTTGTAAGCAAGTAACTTCACATTTTCTAAAATCAATACTTTTAAACATTAAATACTTTTAAACGTAAAACACAATTTAATGCTTAAAAACCTGCCAACTAATAAAAAACTGGAAAGAAGTGTAACCACAGTTCAGACAAGAATAAGTATTCTTTTCAATTTGGAATTTTCGCTATTTCCATTAGTCATACAATGCCTAGAATAGGGTGATAAAATATCATAAGCATGTAGTTTTGAATTGGAAAATATTATCCAAAAAAATTCTATTTTAGTTTTACGCTTATTAAAGTTAAGAAAATATATTCTTTTCATTCAGGGATATAACATGAATTAAATTTCTTTACAAGTAAGAAACTTAATTCATGTTATATCCCTGAATAAATTTGCAACTAAATGTCTTTATTATGGACCTTAGCATTTTTATCATGCCTGAATGAATAACAACGCATAACAAAATAAATTTCATTTAGAAATAAACTAAGGAAATCCTTTTTGTTTCGTTTTTGAAGGCAGACGTAAAATTTCATATAAGCGCTTTCGGCTGCGCACACTTATTTTTCTTTCAATGTTTTGAATTGACATTCGTTTTCTTTTTTCATTATTTTTAAAAAATTTCATATCAATAAATTCTTATTTCCAAAATAGGTTTCATAGTTTGCAGATAAAATAAAAAATTATTTTCATATTTTCAAGTAAAATAAATAAAGCTGTTGTAAAAACATAAATTTGCATTTCTGGGAATTTATTTAGTTTCCAATTTTGTGTCATCGCTTTTAAAGTATTTCTTTTGCTGAATTTTTCATTTATTTTATTGCCGGCAGTCTTCGTGAAATTTTTATGGCAATCCATTCTATATTTTATCATTTTTTAAAATTTATTTTAAATTTATGAACACACAAAATGATTCAGGTAAAATAAGGAGAAATCCAGTAGGGAAAAGGCATGATCTGAGAATTCTTCAATTGTTAATACTTTTGAAGTTATTTTATTATTGTGTTTTAGTTCTACACGTTATATAGTGAAATATTACAAATATGAAATTATGGTTACCTGAATCTTATTTTTAATATTCGCAATTCGGTAAAGCATTTTCAAATTATTTTCTCTGTATTTGATACAAGTTTGATTAAACGTTATTGTCTTATTGTATATAGTTGATGTTTACTTAATACTCGCTTTATATCTATTACAAGTTTTAAATTACTTAGGCGCTGAAAGAGTAGTTATTAAAAAACTTCATCTGAAACCTTATTACGAAAAAGTTATTTTGATGGATCATGAGGATTTTATATTAAATAAATAGGTTACATGTTTTGATGGGAATTGCAGTTTCTTTTGAAATTTAATAATAAATTAAAAATCATGTCTTTATTTCAAAATTCATTGTAAAAAAATTGCAACGTATAAGTTTTGACACTGCGTAGAATAAGGATTAAAACTACCGCAGCTTTATTGTAAGATATTTATTTCACATGGATCGTCTCTCTCTGATTTTCAAAAAGAACTTTTTATTTACAATCAGTATTCATGGCCCATAAGGGAGAATTTTAGTAAACTTCGACTCTCCAACTTTGAGAGCCATAATTTTAGAGAACACTTCTAGTTCTTGCTGTTGAATACTGTCTGGATTCGAGCCTGAATCTTCTACTTCAAATATTATGATTCTGTAACTAGGCTATGGTGAATCTAAAAATTATAAATTGTAAGTTGTAGACTTTAAATGTTTGCAACACATTTTGCCTGTACTATAGATTCGATTGACAAATAATGCACACAATAATTATATGCTTCTAAATTAAGTTGTGAAGTTGTAACTTATTAATATATACTTTTTCAATTAAATTCATTACTAAAATCTTGTCCGATTGTAAATTCAGTAAGAAAATAAAAACAATTATATTTATATTATGACTTAAGAAACAAAAAGATATTACTTTTTTAAATTTACTATGCACTTTCTTGTATTCTTTCGTAGTCATTAAATCTTAAAGGTAAAACGTAATTGTAATTGGGTGACAAATATGATAAAGAAAGTGAAGCAATGGCATGTAATTAATATTGATAATAAATATTTTGGACATCCAAAAATAATCAATTAAAATTGTTTTATTAAAAAATTTATAATACACCAAGAAAATATTTTATAATTTCTTGATATTTTTAGGCAAACTTAAAACTTTAAAAATTTAGGTATAATTCCTTTATATGGGTGCGTAATAACGCACCCATATAAAGGGATTACAGCCACAGTGAAAAAAAAGATTTTCTTCCACAGATAGGAGGATCATAAGTAAGTTTAATAATTGTTTATCAGAATCGAGAAATGACGCAATAATTTAAATTTTCATTTAAGAATACTTCGGAATACTTAAAATAAGTCAGTTATGCAGCAGTATGAATATTGGACTAACTTTATCCACAAAGTTTTTATTGCAACTCTTTTTTAAGTAATAATAAATAGAATGCAGTAGAAAGTCATTGGAATCAGAAATTTGAAAGAAGTATTAATTATGTTATTTTGGAATAGATAAGGGGTATATTGAAAAATAAAAAATTTCAGTTTTCATTCAAAATAACATTGTTTTTGTCGAAGTATTCACTGATGAAATTAAATGATAAGGAAGTAAATGTCTGCATAAAGAATGATAAATATAACTGTTTAGACAATAAAGTTTCGTAGTATAAGCCTGAAAAAATATGATATTTAAAAACATTTCTTACGCAGTTATTGCAACAACATTGGAATGCTGATGTCTTGTACGAAAATGAATTGAGATTAGTCAAATTAGATGCAAAAAATATTTTTTGTGATATTTGGTAGTAAAACTGAGAACATAATGTTGAATTTTTAGAAAATCTGATTTATTTGTTAAATTACCCAACAATTATTTGAAAATAAGCAAAATATATTGTTTATTTTATTTACTATGAGTCTTTAAGGTTTTGTTTATTTCTCACTGTTTGTAGGAGTTTTAAAGCTATACGAAATAGTGCTTTGCTGTGGAGCTATATTTATTGTAATAGCCAGAAGACTATTTGTTTGTGGTATTTTTTTCTTACTTTTATTCCAGTAAAACTATTTTAAAATTTCGCAGTATAATTCTATACCTGAGAAATTAATTGAATTATAATTTTATTCTAATTTTAAATATAAATAAACTTGATGTTCACGAGGAGAAAATATAAAAACAAATTTCCTTAAATAAATAGTATAGTTTTACTACATTTCATTTACTACAAAAATATTTGAAAGTATTGAATCCGAAATAAATATTTCAAAAACAATTCTGGAATGGTAAAAATGGTTTAAGAATTGATACCAAATATAACTTTTAAAACCAATGTTGAATGATTATGGCTTCTTGTTTAAAATTATTTTTCTATCAAAAAATGATTTTAAAGCAAAGGGAAATTTAAAAAAAATAATTATTATCTTATAAAATCAAGGCATTTAATAAAAAATAATTTCTGTATTCTTACAATAGTGCTTACAATTTAAATGTGATGGAAAAATTACATTTAGAATTTTAGATTTGGAAATATATTTGGTTAGAGAAGTATTTAAATTACCTTAGAAGAGTTTTATTAATAATGAAAGATTGCTTGCATTAAGTAAATTTATCTACATTTATTTTGTGTTACAATTTTGATTAGTTACACACAATTTTAAGACATTATTGAAGCCAAATATTTGGTTAATTGAAGATAGCAGTTGAATTTAATGCATTTTTATTTTAATTTCATGCTTTGAATCGTATATATATATATATGTATATATAATTAATATTCAATAATGCTATTTGGATGATCTGATCTGCATTTAACAGAATATAATGTTTTAATGAAATAAGTAGAAAAGTTATTGAAAACATTTTAGAAATCTTTATAAAATAGCTGCTTTCATCTTTTTCACAGAAAATCACATTTTTCTCTTAAATCATTTTATGGGATGTTATTTAGATATGAATTTAAGAATATGTGATCGAATATATGTACATATACATAAACACACACACATATATATAGATCGATAAATATTTCACAGAAGTTAATATTTACGAGAATAAAGTTTACCAAGTTTTCTTTCAGCTAAATGTTTTATGATGACATAACTTTACGATGACAAGAAACTGCACTCAGTCAAATGATTTGCCTTAGAGTTTAGGAAGTAATAAAAGTATTTTGAAAATGATATATATATATTTCGTAAGTTTTCTTATAGTGGAATAATATTCATTTTGCGTTTCATAGCACTTGCTAAATTGAGCAATTTCGATGATGCATTAGATCTATCGACATAAATTTTAAGGAAGAGATTTTAAGACAAATTTGTTTTTGTTTAATTTTAGTATATTCGTGTGTGTTTTAAAATATAGTTCGCTAATTATATTAAAATTCATTGAATCACAATTAGAGCAAATAATTTCAGTTTAATAGATATTTGAATTTTATTTACCCTATTTGTATAAAATGGCAGTGTATGAAAGGATTTATCATCTTTAATTATTTTGTTCATCCAAATAAAAATCAAATATGTTTATATAGTAATCAAAATCATTTAAAATTAATTTATAATACTTACAGTGGATTCAATAAACTGATAATACTAGAAATTTAAATATGCACTTATTTTAACGCAGTAAATTAATTTTAATGTAACTTGATATGAAAAACTATTCAGTTTATTAGTCAATGAGGAGCAATTGCACTAAAACATTTTGTAAAAAAATTATATTTTATTGAGTACACTGCTTAATAAATATCGTTCTCTTGGAAAAAGAAAATGTGGAAATGAATAATTAGATATCAGTGGATATGTAATAATGTAAATTAAAAGGAAATATATTATTGTGCCATTTTTCCACAAATTTTGATTGTGGAAAAAAATGAATAACTTGATTTTTTTAAACTTCTTTTTCTGTATAAAAATTGATATAAAATTTTCTAAAAATTCAAGCATAAATAACTTAAGAACTGCTAAAAGGTGAAATTAAAATCCGATACGTTCATTTATTAAAGACATTACATTATTAATTTATGCTTCTTAAATGCTATCATTGTTTTGGATTATTTATTACTGTATGCAATAATTGTATTTTTAAAATTTAAAACATTCTTTATGGAAAACATTTACAGCAATTTAATTTCTGACTTTGAAATTTTTTAATATTTTCATGCAAGTTTGAAAAAACATTGTAAAACAATTTAGTCACCCTATTATTTTCTATTTTATTTAAAAATGTTTTAAACACTAAACAATGTTTTCAAGAGTAACAAATAAGAGAGTAATTATCATTTAATATTTTAAACTTGAATATTTTTAAACTCTGATATGTCAATATCAAATATTTTATGAGCATTAAAAGGATAGTATATTACACTTGCTAAAAACAAGTAACTAATATTTCATAGTAATACTATTTTGAAATGAAAATATATTAATGTTAAAGAAATTGTAATTTGCTATATTTATTAACAGATATTAATGTTATATATAAGCAAAAATAAAAAGATTGATATCATGCTTAGTAGGATACAGAGCAGGTTAGCATTCTTATCGTTTCTTGTTTTATATATGATATTTAGCAATGTTGGAATACATTATTGAGCAACTTTTGATAATGACTGTAATTTTTAAAAATGAGTTTATTTGGTTTTTTTTGAGAGATTCTAGAGAGATTGAATTCTAATACACTAATAGCTTATTTGAAGGCTAATTGAAATGTGTTTCAGCAGGTTAATGCATTAGTACATGTTCTGGATATTTTATGGGCCTTGCTTCTTAAAGAAAAGCTTATTGAAAGGACATTTTTCTGTTATACATGCATACATAAGGGCAGACATTTTGTTTTGAGTAAGAAATAAGCAAAAAGTAAGTAAAAACTTTATGAATTCTTAAGATCTAAAGATATAGTCAAAAGATGGATTGCCAACTTAAAGATCAAAGCCTTCGTAATCATTGATGTTGTATTACAAATAAGATTCCCTTTAATGATCTCATTATCTTCGCAACTAGATACACAAATGTTTTCAAGTGAATCACTATTCTGTTTATCACTTCATGATGTTCATATCTGTGCTTGGAGGCATCGAAGGGAACTTATAGTGCAGCAGTATCATACTGACGTATTATTAGAAGTGATGGTCATTGTTTTCACTGGATATATGTTTTTATCTTTATTTAGAAATTTTGAGAAAGGGCTGTTATATTTGTATTGTGTTAAGCTTCTTTGGATCTTCCCTGTAATCAAGATTTGCAAAACACTACATTTCAGCAAATTAATGCATAAGAACATGTTTTCGATATTTTATGGCCCTTGCTTGTTAAAGAAAACACACAGATGATTCTTTGGACTGCAACTTCTCCAAATCTCAACAAGTGGAAAACGTCTGGTCATATGTTGTTGAGCAATTGCACTCTTAGATTTGCTTCGTTCTCATAACATAGTCATTGCAATTAATTAGCTTTTACTTTATGTTGTGGCCAACTGTATCTGTACAGGCTTCAAATCTGTTTGACTTGAAGTTTAGACTTATAACTTTTCTGATTGCTATCTAAAGTAGTTATTTTGAGTATTGTTTTTTAGATTCTATAGTAAAGCTGTTTTGAAAATTACATCACTTAATTATATATATATATATATATATAT
>JAPDSC010060625.1:0-15196 GCA_026290005.1 Latrodectus geometricus
GATTCCCTTAATCTGGAAATACGTAATAAACTTTTTTTTTTCTGAAGTGGATTAACAAAACATTATGTTTCCTACCACAACGAAATCAAGTTTTATTAATTTTGAAACACGCACTCTCTCTTTAATATAACATGTAAAACTACAATAGGCTTCTTTTCACACACTTAAAGGAATACTTAAAGATTCACATCCAATTTGGTGGCAAGTAGTAAATGATTGGACTTAAATTGATACAAATGGGTCATTTAGGAAAGTTTAAGATGTAATTATAAAATTTTAAAATTCTGCTTATAAATATTTATAAATTATCTAATTACGTTCTTCCAGAAAGAGCAGACCTCACTTTTAAACATTTTTTCTTTGAAAAATTCTCCTGTTAGACATTCTAAAGAAAAATTTTGCAAAAATTAAATAACTCATGCAAATCATTTTTCGAAAACAGTGAAACAAACACATTTACTTCAAAGTTAATCTCATATTTGGAGTAAAAATAACAGCAATATACTTTTTATAAATTAAAAAGTTCTTGATATTTATTTCTTATAATTAGTTATGCATTTCATTTCACTTTTAGAAATGAATTTATCTATGGGCGATTTGCAGTTCTTTTCCCGGACAGCATTCAGAGTTTCCGTTTAGTGTCCAATAAATTACTATTATCACGGGAAGAAATTTCATAGATACCAAAATAAGTTGTTTTTACTTCTAAAATTAAATATAATTTAATTATTTTCATTAAAGGGAATGCAAAATTAATTGAAAGTTAGTTTTAGAATCTATGAAAGAGAGAGAGAGAGAGAGATTTATTGGGAGAAAATATCAACGCAATTTATTCAATAGTACTTAAAAATTTATATCAGTAAAATGAAAGTGTTAAAACATTTTAAGGCCAATTTATAATATATCTAAGCCTAATTATCTTTCATATAATTGTTCTGATATGAAATTATTTTTGTAATGTGTGTATTGGAGAAAATGAAACGTTGTTTCTAAATAATATGCTAAATGAATTTAAAAATATTGATTTCAAATCAAAATAATTAACAAAGTAAAACATAATTGTCTTTAATAATAGTAAAATATAGTAATTTTAATGAGTATTAAACTTTTTAAAAAGCAAATGCATTAGATATTTCAGCACAAGATAACTTTATATATGAGAATAAAAATTCGAAATTCATTTCTTATAATAGAAGACAAAAACTACTTAATACGATGATTAATGATGTTTCTCATTTAAATTCGTTATAAATTTTATTCTTCTATTTATTAACATTGTGCATTATTATATTAACAAATAAAGTTTCAACTTCCAAATTATAATATTTTATAAGTTAAAAATCGATTAATCTAGGTTATTAACTCATGCTTCATCGATGAAGCTACAAAATCATTTCGCATCATATTTTCTGATTTCATTTAAAACGTTGTAGTACTAATTGTCTTTCACTGAATAAAGCGATAACAACGTTTCTGAATAGGAAACTAAATTTGACGCAGCATTTTCTGCGTTACTGTAAAAGCTAATGATGTTGTTAGAATATTCCATTAATGAAAATTGGAAAAATGGGGATTGCTCTCAAACGTAAATGTGACGAAACAACATTATAATCAGTAAGTTTCCCGTAAAGCTGATAAAGATTGAAGAGCATCCACAGATTTTTAACAATGTATAAATTTTAAATTTATTAATTGACTGTTTTCATGTAACCAAGATAACTGCGTAATGCTTTCAAAATGCAAAGTAATGGGTTACGCACAGTGCATTTTGATATTATCTTCAAGAGATTACTATCTTCTCTGCTATTTATAAATTATTTGATGAATGAATTGGTTATATGCGTTATCAGAGATCCATCATCTGAGAAAGTAGGTTGTACAAAATTGTGATGCGTAAAGATAAAGTGTAGTTGAAGCATAATAATGATATATATTGATTGGCAAATTGATATTTACGCATTATAATGTATGTACAACTTTATTTTACTGTTTTAATTAAAGAAAGTAAGAAATAATTTTCTCTTGATTCATTATAAGGAATAGCGATAAAATACACTTAATTTCAAAAACATATTGTCTTTAGCGTAATTTCTGAAAAAAAAATATGTTGCAATATGTTAACTAAAAGTACTCTGGCTAACTAAATGTAAAATTTGATTACAGAAGCTCTTATTTATTTAAATTAAGCAAATCTCCTTAAATATTATATGTAATTTAAATTATATAACACATATGTAACTTAAATTGTATAAGTTATTTTTCTAGTGTCTCTTTTTGTCCAAGAAAAAATCGTATTGCTTTTTCCCTTCAATTAAAATCATATTCTAACTTCTGGGAACTAAAAAAAAATATTTGTTGCATAAAATATTCTTATATCTATACTCCTCTGTATTATGCTTTTAAAAATAAAGATTATAAATAAAATTATTAATGAAAATTTATTAATTTTGCAAATTCCAGCATTGTGCATTTACGCTTCTCTCGGTACTAAAATTCATTCTTATCACTAAACCCTTAGTACTTAAATCAACTTAAATCCTTAATGTCTTCTTTTTTCTGCACTAAACATAAAATGTTGATTAATAAAAGTGTCCGTAAATGATGTAAATGCAATAGAGGTGGTCTCTTTGCATCTCAAGAAAAAAATCAAATATTTTAGTGACGTTGAAAATAAAAATTCAGTGGAAATAAAACCAGACTGGCTGAAACTCAAATCAACTTTTCCTTGAAAATGAGAAATTTGAAAATTAAGAATATTTTTCTGGAGATGAACAGCTTTCGCATGAAAGTTATCGATACTTTAGGACTCACATCTATACTTCTTACCTCAGAATCTTTATTCACTTGAAGTTGAGCATGACTCAACATATATCAGTGGATGACACAATAGAAGCATGCACTTACTGAATATTACTAATGGATGTCAAAAACATTGAAACAGTGCCTTTTAGAAGAAATGGCTATACAAATCATTTTAATGATTTTGTTTCTCGTAAAAAAGCCTTTGTTACATTTCACACTAACAAATTTGTATAAGTAAAATTATGGACTTTCTACAAAAACGTTACGTGATGGAATATTTCTGTAATGATATGCGAAAGAAGCATAATGTTTTTGCAATCATTACACAGAGTAGTTTCATCAAAGAAACAGAAAAAAATTGAAATTTGTATTTACATTGTAAAAATCAAAAAAGAGCAAAGTTAAATAAATTTGTTAAAGGAAAATACAAAAAATATATTAGAATTTAGAAGTATAAAATGTTATTAATATGCAGAAATCATATATAAACTGTTTCATTGCATAATTTAGTTAATGAACGTTATCTTATAAGTTAATTTCCGAAATTTTATGTAACAAAAACATTAATATTTCAATGATATTGATAACTTTTGTTTCAGGAACATAAAATTTAAAAATTCAGTTCTTTATAAATTGAAATATAATGCTTTTTACATCCAAAGAAACTTTTTATAAGTTATTTTTTCCTCTAAATCTCTAAGCGGTATCTATAGAAATCTATCTATGAGAATAATGGAAATATATGTATGAGAATAATGAAAACATATCTATTAATAAAGGGACACTTTTAATGCTCTTTGTAAGAATTAAAATATAATAATAGTTATTTTTTTAAATGGAAAAGTATATATTCTGGTGGTATGCAGAAACATTTTTGAAGCTCTATAAGTTATGGTTTTTATGCAAAAGCGTAAAATGGCAGAACTATTTGATTTTTAAAGATACGAAATTGTGAAAATTAACTAATTGAAGCAGATGTTATAGAAACGTTACCAAACTTAGGCATTTCTAGAATTCCAGTGTTTAAAATCATGATAGCATGCATATAGTCAAGAGCTCGACAAAGCAAAATAGTGAACAGAACGAGAAGCTCATTTGAAGAGATTGACGGTTGAAGAAAACGAATTGTAATGTCTTAAAATTGAACAAGTGGAGCATATGACTATAGAGCTTAATCGATATCTAGATTATCTTTTGTTAATGATTGGATTTAAAAGAGATATTCATAAATAGAATATTTACTGCAAGCTAGCAGTCACTAGGTAAATTGTAACAGGTGCTGAGTTACTGTAATTGACAAGTGGTGACTCGTCTATTACGGTGGCGTTACATTCACAAAATTTTTCTCTACTACAGGACTGTTGCAGGATTGGTAAATACCTACTCAAGCATGATTGTTTCTTTCGACATGGAAGTGGATTTGTCATGATATAGGCATAGACGCGGATATCATGACATCGTTTATATGTGAGAAAGGATCACAAAAGAGAAGTATAACGTAAATTAAACTGCTAAGATAAATTTTTGATGAACATTTTGTTTCCAAATTTAGATGAATTTTTACAAAATGATTATCACATATTCATACAGCGGAACTTATCCAATCATGGATTGAAGAATGCGTGGAGGAAGTGAAATATCTATCTTTGCCCCTACAGTGACTCAACCTCAATATAATTGAGCTGTTATAGTCTATATCAGAGTATTTAATACGAGATCAGTACCCTACCATGGATCTCAAAGTTCTGGGTATCTCTCAAAGAGCTTTCAAAGAATTTTACAATAATCCTCTAAATGCTATTAAGAGCTTGTATGAATAGATAATTAGGTGAATTCAAGCTATATTGCATGATATATGATACCCAACATTAAACGAATAAAGGACTTTTTATTGTTCTCAGATATTTATATTCTTTTTATATAGCCCCAATTATCTATTTATCTGATCTCTTGTTTATTAGTTTGTGGTTTTTGAAACCCATCATGGATTTGTATATTGTTAGTGATAATGAATCCACTTAAAACTAAGTCTTATTAGTCCATATGAACAAAAGAATGACCATAGTACAAGAAACTAACTATATATATCCATACATGTTAAAAGAAATACGATGTATATATTATACATTATATTTTATATGAAGTCCAAGCTTAGCTTCTTGTATTGTAAAAATGTGTATTTATATAACACATTTTAACAAATATTATTTTATTTAAAATTTCATCATTCCGAATTTATGTGTCTAAACATTGTTAAATGTTTTTACAAAAAATGTGAAATGTAACTCAATTTAACCGCTTAAAAACTCTTTTCAGCAACAAGATTCATTACAAAGAAAAAAAATTTTAAGTAAAAAAGCTTATAAATATGATTAGTAATTTTAACAACATCTTTTCATTTAATTAAAATATTTCTTTGTAATGTTACTTATAATTATCTTTTTATATACATTTTACATACATTTATGAATTTAATCTAAATTTTACAAACATATATAAACCTGATGAAACTTTACAAAGAAATTTCTTTTTTAATTGAATAATTGAACTCCTTAAATGCAAAATCCTTATCAAATGAAACGAATTTTTTCAGTCCAATAAAACCATAACTTCTTGATTGGAAGATTAGAATTTGAATCAAGGTTTCTTTATTATCTTGTTATTTTAGAGCGTCTCAGTATATAAAATTCTTAAATAATTTTAAAAATTATCTACTTTAAGAAATAGAATAATAGTCGTTTGAATTAGAAAAGGTCACTAACTGATTTATTTTGAAATATTTAACTAAGTCTAACATCCTTCATGATTGGCGGTTTCTAGTCTAAATATTGTAGCACACTTTCAGACAAAAAATTAATATTTAAAAAGAAGTAATTAATTTGATAGTTAATTAAATTTAGAAATATGATGATATTTACTATTTAAACTGTATTTATCATTTACATAATTTATATTTAGGTGCCAATTTGTAATATCAATTAAGCATTCAGTATAAATTAGATAAAAACATATTTAATAAGGTGTGGAATTATTGAAATTATCTTTAATGACAGTGAAAACATTTTATTTTTTCTTCTGAAAAATATTTCCCAATGTTTCATCGTTGCAGTTTTTGTTTACAATAAAATACTTAGAAATTTGAAATATTAATCATAACCATGAAAAAATACATTGTTAAAATGTGAAACAATATATATTTTAATACTTTCAAGCGTATAATACCGATTAATAATATAGTTCGTGAAAAAATAATATATGCGAAATGTTTTTATTAAATAATTGAATACATTTTAAAACATAATATTTAGTGAATTTGAGAATATAATTTTGATATAAACTAATTAAAGCAGACATAGTGTTTCTCAATATTCATTAATTTAATAATCAAATTTAATTTTCAAAACAGAAACACATTTTACTTTTTCCACCAAAAAGAATAGGATTTTAGTATGCTATTTATAATTTTAATGTAATTCAAACTTTCATGTGAGGGAGACTAAACCATATATTATTTTATTTTCAAGGATATATTTTCCTAAGGAGGAAGTATAATTAGATTATCGTTTAATTAATAATGAAATTACTGATTTATTTGTATTTGTTTTTACTTTTTCTATAATTATAATAATGCGATATTATTTGTTTCTATAATTATCATGATGTAACAATAATAAAATTTGACACTGTGTCATTAAAATATGAACATTATTTTGAATATTCTTAAATATTTGATGAGATTATATTAATTGAATTAATTAAAAAAATACCTTAAAACCTAATAGAAGAGTCTAAATTTGATTATTGGGACAAGATTAAAGCTGTTTTTTCTTTTAAAATTCTAAAAATATAGCTAATACTATAAAATGTTTATCAATGTTGACACTATCATCACCAAGTCAAAACCTTAATACTAAACGTAGTCTAAAACTAAAAAATTATCTCTTTTTAAAGCTATTTAATTAGTTAGTAAATATGGATTTTTTGTCTCTTCATTTTACCGCACGTGACAGTCATGTGTGGTAAAATGGGAAACATAATATTATCACCAAAACAACATGCGTTATTATAATTAAGAAGAAATAAATTCGATTAGAAAATGTAGGATCCAAATGAAGAATATATGTATGTTAAAATATCTTTATAAACATATAAAGGACTTAAAAGTGTACATTATAACACTAATTAATTAGAGATACCAAAGTCATTTAATTTTTTGTATAAATATATCTTTAAAACAGGTAAATTTATGGAAAATAGAGTGATATTTGAAGATTTTTAATTTTTTAATTTCTATTTATTTTCATATTATTATTTATTTTAATTTAACATAGTAAAATGAGGACCCTATTTTTAATGAAAATATTCGACGCTTATTTAAATTAAAAATTAAATATTTTCCTTACTTGAATTACTAATTAAAAATTTACAATTTATACAAATTAATTTTCTCTTCAGTTGCTTGCCAAATTTTTAATTTAAATTATTTTTATTTATATACAGAAACGATACAATAAAAATTAAAAAACTTATTTTTTATATAAATTGCCAAATTTAATAAAATTATATAGTAAAACAAGAATAGCTTCACTAAATTTCAAATTACATATATATCTGAAACACATTTAAATTTACATATATAATGTTTTACTATATACTTTTTCTAGCTGATATAAATTCACAAGAATTCAAGCAAAATTTTACCATGTTCCTAGGAGAATTGACGAATTGACATTACACAATTTATTAGGCACAAAATATTCATAGGATATAAATAAAAATTACGTTTATAATGCAAAAACGTATTCTTAACAAAAATGACTCTCCTAAATCTGCGTTTAGTTATTCAGTACCAAACGCTTTTAAAAGCTATCGCATCCGGCCGAGTCTACAATTTGGTGTAGCGTCCCAGAGCAGCTAATAACAGACATCGACGATGGCTTAAATATGATGAATGATTCGCAAACGAACTATTAGCGTTGGATAGAGTGTTACGTCTGATTTCGCACCGAGGACCATTTATAATAAGAATAATAATTAGCGCCGCCAGACCGAAATGCTTAAATTGTTGTCATCGAGGGTACAGCTTCGCAGTGTAGGAGAAAAGCGAACGCTTATTTGAAACGAAATAAGAAAATAAGAGAGGGGAATACTTTCATTTCTAAAATTGTAAGATTAATCTGATTTTCTGACTTTGTGGAAATATAGGGCTTACATTTTATTCCAGGAAAGCAGTAAAGTGAGATGTATTACTTAAAAAAATCCTAAAAGAAAGTGTAAGAAAAAGTATCAAGAAAATGCTTCTAATTTTAACAATTGTAGCTTTGGTAGAACAAGCGAAGAGAAGAAACTTCGTTTTTTTTATATATTGTTTAAACATGACAAAAGTGAATTGCAATAAATTAATGCATAGTGAACAATCAAAGCAATAAATTTATAGTTTTCTTTATTCACTCGTATTAATGTAAAATTATTCAAATTTTATAACTTTATGGCTATAAAATTTTATAACAGCACATTCGGAGCGGCAAGGAAATGGAATTAACACAAAATATCCAAAAATATATCATCAAGATTCAGACTTGAAAATATCAACTTTTTAGAGCATAATAAGAAATATATAAGAATATAAAGTTCAACCAACTCCATCAGAAGTCTTTAATAATGGTAGCTAAATGCGTGATCTCGCATTAACATAAATGCCTTTTCTTTCTTCAATGATACAATGATATTTATCAAACTTTTTATGTCATTAACATCTTACATCTCAAAAGGGCACGCGAAAGTGTAAGTATAAGTAAGTGACAAAGATCAAAATTCAATTTTCATCTGCTTCATTTGCAATTATATGTCATTTTTTTTTTTACAAAATTGATTTAAGAAAATAAAATTTGGAAAATTCAGTTGGTACTTGAAATTAAGATGGGGCTATTGGCACAATAAAGGGCATTTATTCAATACAATTCGTTCAGTTTTTACATTTTTATAGACTTTTTTCTATCAAATGGTATATTAAAAATTACAAGAAAAAATTATGTTTGAAATTATAACTAATCATTTCCTGCTACTATAATTAAATTTAAATAATTATTTTTTGGTAAAAAAATCATTTTGACGGTTCTTAATTTTCTTGCTAACTAATCCTGAATTGCTTTAGAATATTATATTTGACCGACGAACAATATGAAATTTTATTCGTTAAAGAACTGTTTTAAATAAGTAACATCGATACAAGGGATAAATGTAAATACTGTTATTCATTCTTTTTTCTCTCAAATTTAAAGCAAACAATTATTTATAACACAAAATTTTAATATCTTATTTATAACAGAACTTTTTTTTTGTAAGAAAGAACAATGAAAAATTCTATTCATTCTACATTGGTTTTGTTTAAAACTGGAATTTTGTTTTTTATCTTTAAAAAAGGCATATGAGAAGAAAAGCATCTTGAAAATTCCTGATTTTCTCTTTATCAATAATGAGTTGCGTCAAAGATATTTTTTAAATTTGAAAGATGAGGAATTAAAAATTTGTCTCTTATTCAAGAATTATTGAAAAAAAGTGATTAAGATCGAATCGTCGAATATTATCCTTCATCGTTATTATCCGAAATTAAACACTTTTTTTTTTTTAATTTTTACAGTTTTTATTTAGCAGCAGTGAATTCGATTCATTCTTAAAAAAATTTTCTGAAAAAGATAAACTCATTTATTCAGCATTATTTTTTAAACAAAAAATTCTTTGTCTAATTCTGGTTTTTAAGTTAACCACATTTATTTTGAAAAACTGTTTCATTTCTGAGGAAGAAAAAGTAAGAAATTTGAATTCGTTTTTGTAAAAGACGTGTGATTATTAACTATTTTTTTCTACCTGAAGATAAAAATATTGATAATTTCTAATTTCTTAATTACTGATAATTTTCTTTGCAGCATTTTTATTCTTAAAGCTAGATAATTGAAAAAAAATTTTTATTCTTAATGTATATTTGAAAAAGATTCTTCGGAATTCCACTTTTTTCAACAATATAAGAAAAAAAAATTCTTGAAATTTGCTCTGAAATTGTATTCTTGTTTATGCTACCGACTGTTTCTAGAGCATACATTATAAAGTTTTCGTAAACAAGACATGATCAGACTCAAACACTGTCTCTCAAACATTTTTATATCTTTTCTTGTAAAGTAATTTCAATGTTTTTGAAATTTTATTATTTATATACTCGTTTCACAAAGAATATAGTAAATGTGAAATACAAGCGTATATCTTCATGTATATTTAAATATGTTTTGTACAGTATAATGCATTTTAATATTACATAGCATATTATATTTATTACTGAATAATGCAATTTTAAATTTAATAAAATCTTTTGAAACATATGTTGCACTTATCACAGATTTGTTAGGAAAATCACTTTCACTCCACAAACAATTTTAGAGCGAAATACATATTATAATTGTTCAATAATGAGGAACATTGACAGAAATTTAACTATTTTATTCAAGATCTAACTATTGAATAAATTTTTATATTAGATAAATCTTGGTAAGAATATTTATAATGCTTTCTAAAATAAAATTAGCAATGTCATTGAATTATTACATACATCTGTACATAATTCATTGTTAAGAGAAATTAATTCATTACAGCATGAACAGCTTAAGGAAATTGAAAATTCAGTATTTGATTAAATTCTGCATGTTGTTATTTTAAGCTTATACAGATCCTAATGATTACCATGGTCGCGTATGGTAAAATCATGTTCTCAAGGCAATAAAGTCCCAGTTTAGATCACTGCTAAAAATGAACAGAAAGAAGATTTGGATACCTGCTTTCTTTATGCAAATCGCAAAAGGTGGGTCTTAGGGAGTTTTCCACTGCTTATTTCTTGATTCATGCAAATATGAGGATCAGTGTATAAGGTTTTTCAGACAATAGTCGAATCTTGTAATAGCCCGTTTATGTAAAGCCGTTACCGACTACTTAGTGGACATATGAAGTCCATTAAGTAGTTTTATAGCTTTCTAGATGTTAGACATGCCGTGATCTAGTGATAGAATTGAATACTTATGATTGAGAGGCTTTCTGCCCAATTTCTTACAACGTTTAGCATTAACAGATGGTTGTTGCGATTTTACTATTTGCAAGATCATTAATTACGTTGAACGTTTAGAAGTTTTCCAGAGTTTCCTTATAGTGACACAAAATACAACGCCAATCTTAAGTAAATAATTCATTGAGAGCAAATACATTGTGACTGTTTAATGATTTCTTTTAACTACACTACTGGCCATTAAAATTGCAACACCAGGAAGGAATGCAGATAGCAAAATGATATTTATTGGACAAATATATTATACTATAAATAACAAGTGATTAAATTTTCAAAAAATTTGGCGAGATAGATCCTGAGAAATCAGTACTCAGAACAACCACCTCTGCAGTAATAACAGCAGTTATATGCCTGGGCATTGAGTCAAACAGAGATTGGATTGCATATACAGGTACAGATGCCCATGAAGCTTCAACACGATGCCACAGTTCATCAACCGTAGTGACTGGCGTTTGGTGACGAGCCAGTCGCTCGGCAACCGTTGACCAGACGTTTTCTATTAATGAAAGATCTGGAGAACGTGCTGGTCAGAGCAACAGCCGAACATGTTCCGTATTAAGGAAGGTCCGTACAATACCGGCAACATGTTGTCGGGCATTATCCTGCTGAAACGTAGGGTTTCGCAGGGCTCGAATAAAGGGTAGAGCCACGGGTCGTAACACACCAGAAATCTAATGTGCACTGTTCAAAGCACCGTCAATGCGAACAAGAGGTGACCGAGACGTGTATCCAATGTCATCCCATACCATCACGCCAGGTGATGGGCCAGTATGACGATGACGAATGCACGCGGCCAGTGTGCGTTCACCACGATGCCGCCAAACACGGATGCGACCATCATGATGCTGTACACAGAACTTGGATTCATCTGAAAAGATAACGTCTCGTCATTCGTGAGCCCAGGTTCGTCCGTGATCACACAATTGATAGCGCTCTTGTCTACGACGCAGCGTCAAGGGAAGCCGCAGCCATGGTCTCCGAGCAGAGAGTCCCTGCTGCTGCAAACGCCGTCGAACTGTTCGTGCAGACACTTGTTGTCTTCCAAACGACCCCGTTTCTTGACTCATGGCTCGTGACGTGGTTGCACGATCCATTACGGCCATGCGGATAATATGCCTGTCTTCTCGGCTGCTACCCATCGATTCTCGGCCTGAACCCATCGATTCCATATTCTGCTAACAGTCATTGGATCTCGACCGACGCGAGCAGCAATACAGCGATAAGATAAACCGCAATCCTGGTACGCTTAAATTCGACCCTTCTCAAAGTCAGAAACGTGTTGGTACGCATTTGTCCTTCTTACACGAGGCATCACAACAACTTTTCACCAGGCAACAACGTTCAGATGCAATTTGTGTATGAGGAACCGGTTGAACAATTTCCTCATTTAAACACAATGTAGGTGTCGCTCCTGGCACCTGCTTTGTCTGAATGCTCTGAAAAGCTAATCATTTGCATATCACAGCATCTTCTTCCTTTCGTATAAATTCCACGTCTGTAGCATGTCACCTTCTTGGTGTAGCAATTTTAATGGCCAGTAGTGTATTTTGTGAACTGTCACTTTGTCCACGTTTTGACGTCAAAACTTCTGTTGAGTTTCTCTAACCATATTCAATGAACTGACTAAGAATAATGATCAATGAATTCATTTATTGAATAAAGATAAACTTTAATACAGATATTTTAAGATTCAAACATGAAATAATTGAGATATGTTTTGTCATATTTCATACAAGAAGAATAAATTACATTTAGCCTAAATGTTTTAAAAAAACGACAGGACTCTTGCGTTAATATTTGCTGCATTAACATATCCATTAATCTGAGTGATCGTGAATATTCCATCAGTCTGGGTGAAATGGTTGAACGTGAAATTTCAAATTTCTTCCTTGATTACAATAATTGTCAATTATCAATGAAAGAAATTGATATTATAAATATGCACTGAAATAGTAAAATGCATAAAACAATTTAACTATTTACCCTGAAATGTATCAGTAAGAATTAATTTAATTTTGAGAAAGAATTCTCCTATTAAAATAATAAAAAAGTTTTTTATTTTTTTATCATTTAATAATTGTCAGTTTAACACACTTAAAGAACTATATTTAAGGTATATCATACGAGAGAATAGTGTAAAGTGACATTTCGTTGTAATTCAATACATTTCTAAATGACAAACATCCAAACTAAATAATGATTTGCTCAGATTTTTTTTTTTTTTTTTAAATTTCACTTTTGCATATACTTTTAATAAAGTTCATTAGAAAAACCATTTGTTTTCAGATGGGAGGAAAGATGAATTCAAAATATGAACATCAGTTCTTATTACACCTAATAGATTCATATTTTTTTTTAAAAAAAATTAAATAAATCAAAAAATGAATAATAGGTTATTCTTTTATTTTTCCTATATAAGTTCAATAGTGATTTCTAATTGTATTGTTTTCCATTTTCAAACAGGAATTAAAGTTTTTGATAAATAAACGTTTGTTAAATAAAACCTTACAAAGGCAAGTTTTTTACATTAACTAAATGCTCTTTTCTATTATATAAAAAGCCTATGTACTTGTACCTCTGCCATTCATAGATATAGGGAATGTTGTTCATAATTACTTTTGTGCTTTATTATGTTTTTTAAAATACCAATTGCAATCAATATAGACATACGCATGTTAGGGAATTAAGCATCTGACACAAACGATAGTTTATGTTAAAAAAGGAGAAGCAAGTGAAGTAAAATCGCGGAAATACTTTAAACAATTTATCACAACATTTCTTTATTTATATTAAAAAACAACCTACAGTAAAAGATAAAAAAATAGCAATCAATATCAAAAGAAACAACAGAAAAATATGAAAAGCAATTCAAGGTACTACCAGTTTCAAAACTCTAGGTATAAATATTTAGTAACCTAACTATTTGTGGGTATGTCAAAAAGGAACAGGTTAGAATCATACATTTAAGAGTTTTACATAAAATAAATTGGAAATACTGAAATCTAAAAGCAAATATTGAAAAGTAAGGAGGTAAAATTGATGTTCTAGGCTCAGATTTAAAAGTTATGCCCAGATAGCTAATAGGAATTTTACTAGAAAGTTATTTCTACTTCTTTGGAGCTACTTAGCAGTGCTGGAGATTTAAGAACATGTGTACAGTTTTAACTTGTTGGAATTTCATCGGATAATTTCCTGAATATTAGGCATTAAAAATGATTACATGTATCAACGTGTGAATGTTACAGTTTATCCTTCTACATTTAAGGGCGCTCATAAACATAAAATTTCTTTTTGATTTCTGATTGCCTCAATTTTTATCAGTTAAAGCAGTAAAACTTCGTTTTTCATGGTTACAATACTAGTTTGAAGGCGAGAGATTTTCATGTATCACAAATGAGTTTTTACTTAATTTCTTTGATAAATCTTCATATTTTCAAGTTATTCTCTATATAAAAAACGATATTTAAGCGACAAAAATAAATAAATTGACTAACTTGTATATTATATGAGTAATGTTTCAGTTGCTTTGATGGTGGAAAATTGTCAATTGTATTTCGCACAATAGAAGAACAATACCATTTCATAATGATACACACAGAATAGAATTTTTGATTGATAAAAAAAGACATTTCGCAAAAATATTTTGGTGAAATAAAAGCAATGTAAAATGCTTATTTCATAACAAATAAATTTTTCTGATAACTCTAAAAATAATCAAGCGCTACTTTGTATATTCCTTTAATTATTATTTTATTGTTAATATATATCAATAAGCAAAACTGCGAATGACAAATCAACTAAAATAAGTAGAAAATTGAAAATTTTTTTTGAAAAAAAAATTGAGATTAGGAAGCAAGAAAAATATTTATATAAACATAAAAAAAAAATGAAATTAATCTATGCAATTAGAACCAATCAATTTCCTTTATTAAATTTTAAATCTAAAATTTTTTAAACAACTAATTACTAAAAAAAATACTAAATTTGTTTTAATTCTAAGACAATATTTTCGAAATGTATTAATTTCTTATAAACTCTTTCCAAAAAGTTTATCCTTTTTAATTATTGAATAAAACGATTTACTTAAATATAATTCAATTCTAAAATTAAAATATAGCATTCATGAATATTATTAATAATTTATAAAATTTGTATGGTTACAGTTAACTTTTGCAAACTCTGAGAAAGCTTTCTTAATTCAAAATACTATCTGCACAATTTTTTGATATAGTTTCAATAAAAATTATTAACTTAAAAAAATATTGTAAAATAGTTAATTTTATTTTT
>JAPDSC010060626.1:0-11287 GCA_026290005.1 Latrodectus geometricus
CCATATTCATGATGGAACAATTTTTCATTCGATATTAATTTAATTTAATATCATTGAAATTCAAATTTTCCCTATGAAGTCTAAATAATAAAAGCCATATAATACTAAATATTTATTTTTCGATAATTGTATAGTATAGTAAAATATTTTAAAATGTGAATATGTGAATTAAAATGTCAACTGTCGAAATGTATCTCCTCTACAAAAAATTATCCTGATCAATCATGTGAAACTTATTGTATGACGATAAATTATGGAGGAGTTTAATGAAAAGTTTATATCACATAATTTTAGTAAAAACTCTGTAAAAATAATTGTTCAAAAGAATATGAAATTGAAGAAATATATTTAAAAAAATATAAAATCATAAGTTTTGTAAAATACAAATTTTTAACGCTGATATGAATTGAGTGCAAGTCATGGGAGTTCAAAATGGCACATGAATTGAATAAATAAAACCGAATAAAGAACTTAGTATATTTATTCCTTACCCCCATAATAGCAAATATATGATTCATTTGAAGACGTTTTACTAGGAAGTGAACGTTAGTCAAGGATATGTAAGTTATTAAATATATAAAATCAAGAATAGAATTTGGATGGTTCTTAATTTCTATTTCTGCAGTTTAAGAATATAAGTAATATTTCATTATATATTAAAAATGCATGCTATTTTTAACACATACTTTCAATATTAACTATTTTTTATTAAGTTCGTATAAAAATTACGATCAACGAGTCCTTATATTCATTCTATTTATCAGTTTGATCTTCAAAAATAGCTGCATTTGCTAAAATGGCAGCTGAAT
This sequence comes from Latrodectus geometricus, assembly GCA_026290005.1. Classification (NCBI taxonomy): domain Eukaryota; kingdom Metazoa; phylum Arthropoda; class Arachnida; order Araneae; family Theridiidae; genus Latrodectus; species Latrodectus geometricus. The sequence goes on from JAPDSC010060626.1 coordinate 810, forward strand.
AGTTAGCACTTTGATCTTTAATTCAATATTTACAAAAATCAACATCCATTTCCTTTACATTTATATCTCTCATATTGCTTTTTAAACTGTATATTCAAGTCGAGTTTTCTTTCATGTATAATATTTAAAATACAGCAACTAATAAATTAGACAAATGTACATGTACTCAAAGGGAAATTGGATTAGTTGAGCATGTAATTTTAGCTGAAAAGATAAAATAAATTACATAATTTAGGTTCATCAAACAGCATGAATTTAGAAAACTACATCAAAATATTAGAGTCAACGAATTACTCATTATTATAGCTAATAAAAAAATTCAAAAGTACTTATTGATATTTTTGTGAAATAATTTTGATTTTTTCGGAACTGACTAATTGTAAGCAATATTTTCGATATTATTAATGTTAACGTTAACGTTTTCGATATTATTAATGTTAATGTTATATTTAATATATATATATATATATATATATATATATATATATATATATATAACATTGATTTATAAATCAAAGTTTACTTAATTTCGTTTTTGATGAAACTAAAAGTAGAGACTTGTTAAACTTCCTGAGGACAGATATTGGAAACCCGTCTGGTTGGTACACAATTAAACACAAAGAGACAATTGTTGTAGTTATCAACAGGTACTCTGTCTTTAATCATGACAGTATACAACAATGATGGTGAGCAATATCTGTGAGATAGAGCTGTAGAAGGTGAAAGAAACTCATTTCTAAAGATAGGCCTATATTATGTAAGATTTTGATTACCAGAAGCCTGTGGATCAATAGAAACATACTCATCTTCGGAAGTATTCATTTTCTCCCTATTCTTCAATTTTTTAAACTGTTTTTTCACCATTTCTCCTATTAAAATTAGAAAAATGTATTGCTAAATGTTATTTTAATTAAATGTTTTCGGTTTTATTACTTGTTTCAGTATTTATATATATTACCTGTTTGATTAATAACTAGAAGAAAGTAATATGGTATTGGAAACAAAAGACGTAAGTATTGATTGTTATAATCTCTTTCCAACTGTCAAACATTGATGCGGATTTGTCATGAAATAGACAGCAGCATGTCTGTTTTTCTCTCACTTGTACTCTGAAAGTAAGAATTTTTAGAGAAGTTAGAAGTAACTTTTATGTGATTAGATTCACCCTATGATGCAAATACTATTACTTGCAGAAAATACAACTTTTTAAGATAAAAATGCACCTATTCATTCAATGGTACTTATCGAATGATGGTTTGATAACCACAAGGATTTAGTTAAACGTTGATATTTGTGTGCATCCATACTATGTAGAAGATGTTTTACAACATTCATCCTTAGCATGCACCAGTATCATCCAACAGCAAATTAAGTGAACTGTTATAGATACAGTCCTCTAAATCTTTTTCAGAACATTTACAATATTTCCATGAAGAATATTATATTCCTAAATACCATTCAGCACTTATATGAACTGATAAATAGTTGAACCCATGTAATATTACATGCGAAATTGACCTCACACCATACTAATAAATAATTCTTTATAAATCTAAGGTGTTTCTGTTATTTTTGATCATCATTTGCATAAATCTGGGTACTATATTATGAGCGTGATGTCTGTATGTATAAGTATAACCATGTGATTCTACTTTTTCAGCTCATTTAAATGTTCACTTAAATTTTCTTTTGAAATGATAAAAGTATTTGTACTATATCTGCTCAAGAAATCCCTTGTAAAACGTATAAATGATTTCTTTTATTTCTTGCTCTAATTTTCTTACTTTTTATGAAAATTAATACCATTTTCATTTGAAAGATATTGAATGTGAAATATATTAACTGCACAAATGGAGAATGGATGTTGTTGTTTATATTGTTAGATTAAAATCTGACATGGTAAACATATTTAACCACCAACAATGTAGAATATGTTTTATAAGTTATTTATTCAATTAAAATTATAATTCACTTATAACAAAATAAATTAATATAGCAGAAGGTATAATATTTTCATTTATTTTGTCAAGTAATATTATCATAACCCCTTTTACTTAAAGATCAACAGTTTGGTTTTAATGGAATATCAGAATACATAATAGCAGAAAAATGTAAAAGTTTAAAATTCAGGGTATACTTAAACGTATTCTTTGTTAATCTATTAAATAAAATGCATGATTTGCAATACTTTAAAAACCCATTAATTATTAGCTTTTAAGAGAAGAAAATGCTGCATTTCTGAAACTGTCTATTATGGTTTCTTCGTTGAATGTATATGTAATTGAACTTTACATATATAAGCAATAATTTACTTAACGGCAAGGATATTTGAAACTACAAAATTTTAAATAGATGAATCTTTTAACTCAAATAAATATTATTTGTTTAAGTTATATTTAAAATATTATTTTAATTAGTAAACAGTTGATGGTGCACCTGAAAGTATCACTGAAGGAAATAATTTTCTAAATAGATATTCTTCATTTATATTTTTACTTTTCCAAGGGTTGAATCTGCTATTGATAACAATGTATTAATTATTCAATATAAATGCTTGTTTTAGAAATGAAAATATTATTCTTTGATTTAAATTTCAAAATTAATTTCAATTCGGTAATACATATTCATGAATTTATATTAAGACGATAGAATCCTTTCAGCTTAAATAAAGAAAGAAAATTAATACATTCAGTGAAGTACTGTAGTAAAGCAAATAAAAGCTTATTCAATATTCTCTCATTTTGGAGGAAATTAGGCGTCCTAAGGAATTTTGCCAATGAATAATGTAAAATTTCTGCATATTATATTATTTGAATTCATTTATAAAGGCTTTAATAAGCATTTTGCCTTTAATGAATTCTTGCCCAAATACATGTTTTAAAATTCCTATTAATTAAAATTAATTCCTAATTATTTTATTTTCTATCTGTAAATATACGAGTATTTTTAAATTTTCATACCAACTCTTAAATTTTAAAAATTTTTGCTGGCATATATTAAACTCTATTCAATACTTTCATAGCTCTAACAATTTTTTGAATACGATTATTGTCATCATTTTTCAAATAATTCCAAGATACTTTTAATACAAACTAAAAATGAATGTTTCAAACATCACAGAAACTCTGACAGACTGTCAAAAACTGACAGACTGACAGACTGTCAAAAACATTTCTAAATTTATAATTCCTTACATAATTATTTCAACATGTAGAAATATCACTTAGGTACAAAATGTTGTCTCTCTTTCCCGAATTTGTCTTTTCCTTTTTTCTTTGATCTTTACTAAATATCCTTTTATTTAGTGAAAGTTATCTGAATGGTACGCAAGCAAAAAATCAGAACTTAATACAAAATCCAAGCACTAGAACCAAACGAAGGTAACAGTTTAATTTAGTTGTTTGCAACATATAGTCACAAGTATAGCAAAATGTTAAACACATATATTTTTTTCTTGAACAAGAGATAAAAATAATTACCTCTTTATTGAGAATGAATCCTTTAAAAAGGTGTTTCTTGTGAAAGGTGAAAACTTATCAATGTGTTGTATTACAGTATTTGATATATTAGTTATATATAGAAACACTTAAAAGTTAAGATGCAGGATTAAAAATCTAATAAAAATAACAAAATTAATTTTATTTAATATTAAGCATGAGCTTTAATGTATCAAATTTTTATCACTATTATGTGTTTAAATTTAAGAGGAGTAAAGAATTAGTTAACATCTAAGTAAAAGTACTTTATAATCACTTATCAATATTACTTACAAATGAAAATTTTAGAGGAAAGAGCATTTTTGCTTAATATATCATTGTTGAATCAATTCATTAGTTATGTTCACTCTGATATAATTTAAAATAATAATCAAATGTTATTTCAAGATTCTTGTAAGTTATACTTTAGGTTTCATATTTTCTAATGATAATGAGTACAATGAGAAGTTACATGTAACGGTTTCATTGTCTTTCAACCATTTATTTAAGATTCATTTTGGGGAACCAGTACTTCAAATTTTTATCAAAATTATGATTATTGAGTCTATCATTTTTAAAATACCAACGACATAGTTAAACACTTCGATGAAATGTTTTAAAAATATGAAAAAAGTGTAACTAAATTTTAGAAATGAATATTTTTAACACTGACTCCATTCTTTGTAAGAGATAAAATAAGTGATTCACTGAAGAAATGTAGTGCATTAATAGAATGTACAGAAATACATTTTAACATACAAGACTACTAATTGATTATAATATATGTAAATATTTAGCTACTGAAATAATGGACTCTAATATAATATTGCAAGTACAAAAGAAACTTTTTGCTAAAGCAATAAAAGCACATAAAAGTGAATTAAACTGTATTCCTATCTTTCTTCCTATATTATTAACATGGTTATAAACTACATTTTTATGTGTTTAAAATGGTTAATATAATTCATTTATTCCTTACAACATCCTTCTGATTGTGCAATATTCAGGAAAAAAAAAAACTGAAAGGTTGTTTTTTCATCTGAATGACATATATATTAAATATGATTAATAGTATTATTAAGAACTAGACAAGACTAATGATTCATATATTTTCTATTGAATGTTCATGTATGAAATTAGGTTATCAAAAGAAATGAATATTACCAAGAAATTTATATGAAATAGATTTATATTAATTTTGTCATATATAGTCTCTCTATTTTGATCATGTAGGTTAATTTGATTTAAATATCACTATAAAATTAATCACTAAATAGCGATGTTTTAGTAAGAATTTACCTTTAAATGAATGCCTATTCCTCACTCGATCAACAAGTATTATATGTTATATGATTGGGGAATAGGGATTCATTTAAACAATTATATTGTAAATTGTATTACATGAAAATATTTCATGAAAATGAATAATACATCATTTATCTATATAAATTATCATTTTCTTTATAACATCATTTATAGAATATGTAGTTTTTTCCATATTATCATAAGAAAAGAAATAGATAAGGAATTCAACTGGAGGCAATTTGTTATCATCTTAGTGTGTATATTCATTGATCTTGTTTAATTGATTTTTGTGAAGATTATTTATTTAAAAATTGACGTATAAAAAGAAATTCCTTACAAAATATTTTTTATTAAGTATGACAAGAGTATATAAACTTGTATGATGAAATAAGAAAACTTAATTGCTAGTATATTATGTTTATAAAATATTTACGGACATTTTTTAATGGATATTAATTGTTTATATGAAACGTATTTATTTAGAGTAACTAAAAGTATGAATGATAAAACAAGTAAAATACAAAAAATCACTTTTTATTATTCGTGTATTAATATTTACAGAAAGAAAATAAGGAATTTTTTTTTTCTAAAACGAGTTAATATATCATGTTTCAACGAACATAAATTTATTATTTTAGAGGAAGCTTTGTTGTCCCATATTGAAAAGCCGAATTAGTGAAAACTGTAATAAATCTTCGTTAAACATTCATAACAAATTTGTCTTCTGAGAAAACATTTCATAAGTAGTGGGTCATATTCAAGTGGCGTAAGCGGGAAAACCTGGAAAACTCCTAATCAACCCATCCTGATGAATATGCATGTAAAAGAGACGTGCAACATCCTTTCTTCAATGTTCAATAATGTTTGCGATTGAATCCAGTTTCTTACGTTATAGAGAACTCTGTTTTACCTCTAGGTAACAATGGGAGTTATTTAGTAAGGTTAGAGAAATTGATAGTTTTATACTGGAATTTTATGTATCTTATGCAATGCTTGTTCTAATATATTACATTAATGTTTCATTGTTTTTACTGGAAATATTGAAATATAATCAATATTGATATAATGAATTGCTTAAAGCGTTAAAATACATAGACATCTTTCAATGATACCAGACAGTACTTTAATATTTAATTTACAAGCTATGGAAATGGATTAGAAATAGATAATACTATTTGTCTACAGAAAAAAAAAGAAAAAAAAACAGTGAGAAAAAACGCGAATTCTTAAAACTATTTTTTTATCTATTTATTTACTATGCAGCTATGGAATAGTTAAACAATGCATTTATTTTAATGTTTTGCAATAGGACTTTAGGAAAACGTCTTCCTAAGAAGAAAGTGAATGATTTGTTCTTTGGTATGTTATTATGTATTCAATTCTTTATCCGGGCGTGATTTTTTTAGAGATTTAGAACCCAATTTATGTTGTATGTCCTTGTTGAATTCGATCTCCCGAAGAAAACTCACCATAGAGAGACAAACCAAGTCAGACAACAAAATATCCATTTATTTTCGTTTTATAATTGGTTATCCTTAATATTATCCTATTCTTCATTTCACTTATAAGAATCAAATTTCTGTTTCTTAAGAGCCACATTTCAATTTTTTATAGTTAAATATTTAGTGTTATTTAAAATATCCCATTTAAATCACATTAAAAAAAAAAGAAGCAAATTCCAATTTTAACTGAAACTTTTAAGCAAAATGCATTTTGGATGTCGATTCTTAGAAACTATTTTATCATATATCAGATGGTAATCCAAAAACAAACATATCCATGGAGTTTTATTCTTTGCAAAAAAATTGTAACTGCTTAGAAAAAATATATGCTAATATCAAATATATATTTTAATAGAAAACATATATGCTTTGTTTTTAATCGTAAAAATAAATTTGAAAACGAACGCATTTTCAATGTCTTTTTCATGCATTATCCTATTATAATAGACAGCATTTCAATGATATTATATTATGAAAGCACTATTGAATTTTTCAGCATTTAATAATTTCGCATAAATAGTAATAACAAAGGAAATATCATTTGTACATAATCTCTTGGAATGAAGCTGTATAATATAGAGAAAAAAAATAAATTTATTATTAGTTTCAAGCTCATATTCTAAGCTTAAATGAACTACAAAATACTTTATAAACATAGAAGAGTTTTTTAAAAAAATAAATAAACAAAAAAAACCCCTTTTTTTCCTATCAATGTTTTTACATATGAACATTTTTTAGCATTCGTATTCTAATTAATGATTCTTTTTCATTCTATTCATTACATTGAAAATTTTTACTGCAATCTAATTTTTGAACGTTATAAAAAACATGTTTCTGTGTAATCTTGGTAAATTTTGTTCATACATTTGATGTTGACTTGACAACTAATGTCATTTTGTAGTAATAATTGTATGCATACTTCATCCTTAGACCAATTTAAATTTAAATCCAATCTCTTAAAAAATTTGGTCAAAGAGACGGTTTATATGTGGATAATGTATTTTGGAGAAATACAGACAGTAATTGTTTGCTTACAATTAAAAAATGTTAAAAAGTTATATTAGAACATATCTCCAAAAAAAAAGAGTCTAAGTAACTGCTGCTGAATATTTAATGAAAAAAATTGAGATTTTTTTTTTATAAAGATTAAAAGTAATTTCATCCGTATAAAAAATAAAAGATCATAATAGATTTGTTTTGATTTGAATCCTTTTCAATAAGTACTTAAAATGCTATTTAATGTTTATTATGCAAAATACTTGTTATTCTTCATTTTAACTGGAAATAAATGAAATTTATTTTTTATTTTCTTTAAAATGTATTAATTTTCAGGTAATACTGTTTAAACTTTTCAAATTATTTTTAATAAAATGTTTCATTTTTAAGATATAAGAAAGATTAAATAACTGTGAAAGATTTTACATGCATAAAAGAACACTAAAAACATTTAAGATAATACAATGTGTTGCATAAAGTAAAATATTTATCGACAGCAAAAAAATTTAGCACTATGCCATGTCATGGCCTACGAAGTTGATGAAATTCATATATAAAATAATTATTATTTTATGAATTAAACATAAATAAGTACGTAGAATACAATAAAAAGCTATTTAATAGTTAATTGGTTTTCTTAAAATTTTGAAAAGCAATGAAATTTTAAAAAATGTCAAAAGTTTAGTTTGAAGTATACATCATTATTGGATACTTCACAACTGGATAATGTACATCATCATTATCCAGTTAATTAAATATGTTTTCTTGGCTAGTGGCCTCTTTCCTACATAGGGTTATTCAGTTAATTCTCAATTATTTACAGTTCAGAATATATTACAAACTATTATAAATATAGTTGTCAAAAAGAAAATCCAAGTGTCCAAAGTATTTGAAGGTAAATATGCTACAATTTAGCTTTTAAATACGGCAATGGAATATTTGCATATGGTTTAGATTTTTAAACATGATTTTGCTTTTATTGGAACTCCATTTGTTTTCTCGTATGAGAAAACAAAAACAATCCGCATAGATTTGTAATTTTAAATTTATAATCACTGTGTTTTTAGTTTTATTTATAAATATACTATAATATTAATTGAATATTTTAAAGTCCAAAGGCTTATTGAAAACCTTGCTATAAGAAATGATTTTGTACAAATTTAAAGTCAATGGTAACATTTGGTTACCAGTTCGATCAACAATTGTAAGCATTTGATTTCCAATTCGTTGAGATAATAGATTAGAAAAATTAATAGTTTTCACTTAAGCTTGAATACCCCAATATTTGTGATATTTTTTTTTGCACACTGTGAATTAAATCAGTGGAATGAATCTAAAAAAATATACTTAAAAAGAAAAATAAATAGATATGAATTCATAAACAGAAATTATGACTTTTACCGTGGGGCCATCTAGTGGGATGACCAAAGACCTCTTCACAAATTAATTATTTGTTTACATTCATGCTTTCCCTTTTGTAATCAACTAGAAAGACTTTAATGATGGATTATCTTCTGTATATAATTTTTCCTTTTTTTTTTACATTTCTTGACTATGTACTTAACCGACCTTTAAATATGTAAACAAACTAAAATTATGTAAGCAAACGAACTTATGTCTCCTATCGTGGCGCCCTTTCTCGGGCTCCCCCGTTGTTTGTGAACCATGTTTTGTTTACATTCTCCATCTTGCTTTGGATTACAATCCTTCCTTGTACATATTTTGCTTATCGTGTTTTTCATTCATAATTTTTTTCACTTATTTTACCATGTTTCATACTACAATGTGAATTAGTACTGGGAGTGCTTTGCCCCTTCATTCATGAAATTATTTTGTGAAACAGACATTTTAGTCTAAATTTAGGTTGTTTAATTTTGCTTATAAAAGAGGTCCACGGCCAAAAGTTTAACACCTCAGACATATATAAATAAATAAAAAATATAGATGAGGATTACAATGACACATACTCCCATATAAATACATACTACAATAAAAAGCATTTTGATTTTGAGTATAATAAAATCTCTAATACCCATCTGAGAATGTGAAATGCAAATTACATTTCCCTTAGTAATTAAAATTAATACTAATTTTATATCAAATATTTAAATCTGAACAAATAATAAGTTAACAAAAACAATTTTTAAGCTTTAAATTTTTTAAAATTAAGCTATCTATTCCTTTCCTATTCAAATTAATTTTGTTGAAATAGAAATATTATTAAATATTATGTATCTTATAATGTGCCAAAGTATATTCAAAAAGATATTACTGTAAAATTCTCTTAAGAAGTTTTCCTTTAATAGTTAGAATTTTAATTGCATAAAATAATTAAATGTAGTAGTATTTCAGAACTCAAACATATTTTGAAGTATATTTTTTCATTCTGTCAAACAAATTGCTTTTAATGTGATTTCATAAGAGAATGAACAAAAATATATTTTTTTGTCGATTTGGATAGCTCTCTTTTGTTCATATATATAATTTTGTTTTTAACAAACAAAACTTCAAATATGAAAAAGTAATAGCTGCGAATTTATTGGAAATCACTTTTGAATATAAAAATAAAAAAAGCCGTTAAGTTTTAAATATGATAGTTATTATTATTGTCAAAAACTAATGAAATATGTAGAAAATAAGTATCAATTTGTCAAATAAATTATGAAGGAAATTTTTTGTTCAAAATATAATAGGTAGGAAAATAAGTCATATACGCAAAATGAGTTAATGTAGCTTGACAGAATTATTTACGAATGCGTGTAATTTGAAATCTATTTCAATTTAAACAGAGTTTTATGTCTTAAATATATCATGTTATTCACTTCATGAAGTACACATGTTTGCTTTGAGAAATCAATAAGCTTTAAGGAATTTTTGCATTTTAGATTACATTTAAATGTTAAACGATATTTCAGCAAACGTGAATTTAATGTGATTTTATGTATATGCAGGTCACATCATTATTTTTTTTGTAATGCTTTCTTGCTTGTATTTAACTGAATGTTTGAGTTTAAATTCAGTTACTTAAGGTTATGATACAGCGAAATAAAAATTAATTAATATTTATGATACTGAGTAAACACAAAAACTATTTTAAAAATAATGTACTTTAGTTATGTGAAGAGTAATATAGTATGTTCAAAAAACAATTCTAAAAATTTTAGTGAGAAACTAGATAAAAATGAGAGAAGTTAGTGTC
>JAPDSC010060626.1:26287-75896 GCA_026290005.1 Latrodectus geometricus
TTGCTCCCTCGTTCTTTTTGTGATGGCTTCTGAATGGGGAATGTCTGGGGTAAGTGCGAGAATATTTGGAATGAACGATGTTATGTTGTATGATGAGAATATTAATATAAGATATGGGTATATTTTAGATGAAAGGAACGAAACAATGGAATTTTGTACAAAAGCTAGTTTTATTGCGAGTTGATATGAATGATGTTAATTTGGCGAGGATATGAAACTAGGTAAAAGGTATGATATATGTGATGGTTATGAATGGATATGTAAATCTAGATTGAAAGGAGTAATGCATGATTTTAAAAGGAGTATGAGAAAATTTTCTTCTTTTTACAATTGAGTCGAATTATGTTAGATGAGATTTTAGTGCAAATTTATATGTGGGTGAGTGAGTAAAACTAAATTTAATATGAAAGAGTAAATGTTCATCTAAGACTGTATGTGATTTTCGTTTTTTCTCATGAGGTTTCTGTGGAAGAGACGATTGAAAGCAGCGTGAAACTGAGTGGAAGCGGTATAGTTGTTGAGATAGATGAAAGAAAGTTTGGTAAACTTACGTTTAATAGAGGTAAAAGAGTGGAATGTAAATGGGTGTCTGGGAGAATTGAACGTGAGACTGGTAAATGCTTTATGAAAGTTGTGAATGATAGGACGTCTGAAACTTTGTTGTATGTGATAAACGAGTTCATTCTTCTGAGTTCAACGACGACAGATGGAAGGCTACGATTGTCTCTCAGATGCACGAAGCCTTCATGAGAAAGGGAATCATAGACTAAATTTCAAGGACTCTGATACAGGTGCCCACACTAAACCATCGAAAAAACGTGGGGAGCAATCAAACGTGCAACGGCGTCTTCGAAAACCAAGAACAGTCTTGACTATTACCTTGATGAATTTGTGTAGATAAAAAAGAATAAAAGCATGTGTAACAAATTTTTGGCTTTCGACTCCATTATAAGAGTATATCCACCCAAAACTGCCGACGAAGAGCCGAAGGCAAAACAACATAGATGATCATGGTGGAAGAAAAGAGGTAGGTTTCTTGTTCATTATTTATGGTTTTAGGTTTACGATTTCGACAATTTTTTCATAATTTTTTCGAACAGGGAATATTTTTCAATTTTCTATTTATTTTTAAATCCTGCTTATGCAAAATTAGCGTATTTTTTTAAATAGTCGGTACAGTAAATCTTTACCCTTGAGTTGAACATGCTACCTTCTGAAATGTGGGTACTTCGTACGTGATGCACTTGTTGAAGTTCAAAGCATGGTGAGAACTGGCATTTTCTATTACTACAAATTAGCGCATTATGGTTCATAAATAAAATAATCTCTTAGTATTCTCAAATATTTGCACATTTCCTAGTTCATTGTGAAGTATAATAAATTATCTACGAATTTAACTGCGAACTTTCGATTTAGTCTATATTAGTGATTTTAAAATTTCTCTATGCATTTTAATTTTTGTTCTAACTCTCTCATAAAACAAATGACCGAAAACAATTCCGAAAACTATCGAAGCCACTGAGGTAGTTTACTTCGCATTTAAATCACCTTTTTTTGCACGCTAATTCAGGCGTATGATTATTCCAGGTAAAATTTCAATTTGAATAGTCTACCATAAATGCCGACGAAATTAAATATCGCTTCGTTGTGTCAGCGCTTGATGGAGAAGTTTTAAGTTTAACCTTCAATATTATTCAGCAGCCACCTGCTTTAAAATATGAAACTATTAAAAAGAGAATTTCGAATTACACAAATTCCGAAGATGCTCGTTTAAAAATGCTTCTAAAAGATTTAGAGGTTCGAGAAAGGAGACCTTCAAATTTATTACGCTCTATCCCGCAGGTAATTCAATTAACATAGAAATCCTAAAATCAACTTTCTTACAGCTATTGCCAGTTTCAGTTCAGCTGATCCTAACAGCTTGCACTGAAAAAAACCGGTAGTATTTTAGAAGTGACTCGTAGAATTCCCTCAATGCACACAGTAACTGTAACAAACTCTCGTCTTAAAAGATTAGAACATAACAGTAATGTAAACTTTCAGAGTCTATTAAACATTTATCTCTATTTCAAAGTGAGGGTATTTTAAGAAACGTCAATTAAATTTTCGTTTAACTTTGTCAAATTTCTAAATCTCGTCGCTGCTATCACTATAAATTTCATGCTAATGCTAAACGATGTCCTTCACCTAGCAGTTATGTTAAAAATTCGGAAAACTCGCTTGAAATAACTCCAATAATAAGTCATTAACAAAATCGCTTATTTATATGCAACAGACTTACCAACCGTCTATATGTAGATGATAGACTGAAATTAGAGTACCTAATTTTAGGTATCCCTAAAACACATTCTACGAAGAAAAAAAATCGCGCGTTCAGAAATCAAAGTTTTTCGTCAAATAACCTCCATTTTAGATTTTGGCATTTCTAGATGTTTGAATGGAAACTTCACGTTGCTGGCATTACTTAACCAATTTTAGGAGCTGCCTTTCTTATACACTTTAAGTTAGTTGATTTAGAATTAAGACTCCTTAATTTACGTTTGCATGAAAGGGGAGGCTTTTCGAACTTTCTCTTTGGGTTCGACAGTTTTTGCAGAGGATGCCATTTATCAAAAACTCTTATCGTAGTTTCAAGAATATGTACTATTAACTTGAATTTCTCCTCACAAACTCATGATATTAATCCCCAGATTGACACTACAAGTCTTCCGAATTTTGCTAACGCTAGAACTTTGCCATCGAGCAAGCTCGTAGCGGCTAAGAATATGGTGTTAAAACTCTGCTTGTGTACACCTTCAAATGGCTTATTGCGAAGCTCAATCTATACGGTGTATAAATCAAACGGTACGTTGTGAATTAGAGGTGTTATTAAGAGATTAATACGCCATCGGAATTCCAGACCTCTATCTTCTACCACATATTCATGATTTTGCTGACTCTAAATGACTAAACATTTTTACCGAACTAGACTTCATTTGAGCTTCTCCGATTCCAATTTCTAATTACTTTTTTAAAAAAGTCTTCAAAGTTCGGCTTATTTGAATTTACAAATATGGTGTTGGTCTGTGCAACGCAAGGCAAACTATCGAATGCTTCATGGCTGTCGTATTAAGAGGATTAAAATTGTTTTGTGTATCTTTACGATGCTTTAATTCCTTCTAAAAGCTTGGATGAGTTCTTAATTCATTTAAATATAATTCTTAAATGATTTGATGAATATTGTCCTAAATACTGCAAAATAAGTTAGAAAATCAAAATTGACGTTTTCAAATTTTGAGTTATACACCAACAGAATCGTTCCTTCATCTACTAAAGTATCCTCAATTATTAATTTTCCCATATCTTCAATTTTTACCACTGATTTGTCGATCACGCTTTCGAAAAGTGACTGTTTTATTAGTTCCTTACTTATTAATAAAGAGGTCCTACACCAATTATTTGGTCATATGAAGCTAAATGCTCTTTCGAAACTTTTAAAAAAGCCATTGCAAAAGAAGTGACACTTGCACGTTCTATACTGATGCAAAATTATATTTGTATTGATACTTCCTATGTCAGCGCAGTCCTCTAATAATTACAAAACTCTTCACTTTACCCGCTGGTATTTTCCAAAAAGCTTATAATTACACAAGGTAAATACTATATATATATGATAGAGAATTACTCTCGATATACAGTGCCATATTGCGGTACTTCACTTGTATGCTAGAATGAATAGAATTTGTAATAAGTTTCCCTTTCAGCAAAAATTTGATTATTCACCTATCCCCCCCCAAAAAAAATCTGATTTACAGTATGTCAGTTGACAACTGCTATTTATTTTGTAAAGAAACCTTGTGACATACCTTTTCACACTTTGAAGATATTACTCTAATAGTTCAATTAATTATACTGAATTTGTAGCAGCTCAACTGTTTGATCCCAAGCTCAACAATTTAAAGTCTTCAAGTGATACAAATTTAGTTCTTGAAAATGTGTTTCTTGAATGTACAATACTTTGTTGCGATACTTCTATTGATGTTACACAAGCCTATTCATACCACACACTTAAAAATATTTTTTCATAACTTCGTATTTTGTCGCATCTAGGTATCCATGCAACAATTAGTCTAGTTAAGTAAAGATATTTTGGTCTTCCTTGAATAAAGACTGTGCCCTGAGGTGCCGCGTTTGTGTACCGCGTCAGATAGCTAAAATCCAAAGGCGTATGAAATCCCCTTTAGGTAATTTTTTAAGTTTTGTTAGGTTCGCGTATGCACACATTGATATACACTTTCAAAACTACAGGGTGTTAGGCACTACCTTACGGCAATAGTTTCACGCGCTGTCCAGAAGCAATGTCTATGGACATCACTGCTGAAACTTCGCATCTGCCTCTTGCACTGCTGAATATCGTGCTTTGGAGTTACAATTACTATGACTACTAATAGAGAAGCGCAATTTGAAAATGCATTATTTTCATCAAAAAAGTTCGGTATGCACAGAATTCATACAACCGCTTATCCATAGACCAAATCCATAGTGTAATTCCGTCATAGCCATTTGAAATCATCAGATTTAATGCCATTGAAAGATTGGTCGGAGTTCTCTCGCTGTTTCTCGACTTAAGAACTGTGTTAAAGACCCTTTGTTTTCAAGTACAGAGTTTCTCTACTGCACAACTCTCAGATTACCTGGTGACTTTTCCCAATCTTCCAGCTCTTACAATGAATCACAGAATGCCCCATTTTGTCTCCAAAGACTTCGTGAGTTCATGGCTATTCTACGTCCTACTTGAATCTTATGGCTCAGAGATCAAGGTATTTTCATGCATAAA
This sequence comes from Latrodectus geometricus, assembly GCA_026290005.1. Taxonomy (NCBI): domain Eukaryota; kingdom Metazoa; phylum Arthropoda; class Arachnida; order Araneae; family Theridiidae; genus Latrodectus; species Latrodectus geometricus. The sequence continues at coordinate 31,104 of JAPDSC010060626.1, forward strand.
GACTTTCAGACATGTTCTCACGTGGTCACCGAAGTATATAGCTTTATTTTTACGGCCCTTATCCTGTTATAGAATGGACTAAAAATGTTTCTAATAAAAATATCAATTGATAAACTAAAGCCCCGTTTCACTGATGTCCCAGGGTCTTCGATAAGAGAATCACCAGTTTAATTTTCAAAATAAATCCATTCTGAAAAACAAAACCGAATTTTCAATACAATCGTCATTATGGAAAACTAAGGGATTTTATATTAAACATAAAGTTCTGATTTGAAATTAATTGTACTGCTTCATTAAATAGAATGGGACGTGAAGTTCGTTCGCTTAATCATTACCAAGCAGCAACTTGTGCTAGTAAGAACAATAGAACTATATTTTTAAATTGCACAAATAATGCATCGGTTTATGTTAAATATCTTCTAGTTTATAGTTTTTCGTAGCGGTAAATTTGGCATTTGTGTATGGTAAATTAAAAATCAAATGATTCTTTTCCTTTACAACAATAATTAATATTAAATTATAACTCGAACTAAGAATTATTTTAAAAATATCATTGATTAAAATATTGCTTATATAATTTTTAATATGTGAAGGTTATATTTATATTTTCTTGAACTTATTGATAAATTAACGTTTGTGTTTACTCGTAATTATGAATATCTCAAATATTTTCAGTTTTAATATTTATCACAATATAATTTTTAAGAAATATCATGTAAATCCTGTTATAACAAAAGTTTCAGGTTATTGTAGATAGAAGAAAATGCATTTATATATAAGAATATTTTATGATAAAACTCGTATGTACTAAATAAACTGTTAGTACAGATAAGTATAAATCTTTTCATGAAACTCTTTCGTCTTAACTTTCTTACGAAATTTAAATTTCTAATCTAGAAATGATGCAAAATATATAAAGTAAAAGATCTAGAGTTTCTTAATAGTTCATTTATTAGGTAGTTGAAATTGAATGATAAAATACCAATATATAAATGGGAATTTTATTAGACCTATGTACAGAGTGTATTTAAATTTATTTTATCAGTAATGTTTATATTCATAAATATATATTCACAAAAACAATCTTCGTTTTAATCTCATTGACGCTTTTTACAAATTTTTACTAAATTAAGTATTAACTATTTTTAAAGGTATTTGAAATTTTTAATTTTATTATTCTATTTAAAAGGGCTTTTAATTTAAGTTTTCTCTTGATTCAAGAAATGAATTGCGTTAATTTTTTTAAATAAAAATATGTAAAATTTTAGGATTGTTTCTAATGTTTAAATGAACTGTTTTAGAAATGTGTTTAATTTTTTAGTATTTGTGTCAGAAGCTAATGCTATTAAGGGTGCTTCATTTTTCCCCATTTTCAGACCAAATATACATTTTCGAAACTTATCTACATTTTAATATCAGCTAACTATTTAGTATTTTGCTTCAATTATTTATTATCATGATTTAAGTTAATCTCTTCAATAGTTTATTGAAAAAAATACTACACATTAGACAATAAATTAACATACTTTAATATGTGACTTGATGATTTAAAAAAAATCCTTTGATTCTTAACCTGAAGGAACTTTTTTGAGACATTTTCTTTGTCTATAGTAACATGCACCATACATTTGAATGGATTTAATTGGATGGACATTAATACTTCAACTTTTAAAGACTGCGAATAACTTTTAAACTATACACTTTTTGAGACATTTCGTAACGTTGTTTATTGTTACGCTTCGTATCAAACTTGTTATACTTTATTCATTAGCTGGACTGAAATGACTTGGATTAGTTATAAGTTAAGTTCAATTAATTATGCAATGTTAAAAATATTGTAAAGAAAATCAGCAGCATAGTTGCTATCTCCAATGATATTTGAACACTACAAAAATTACTCTCGACATTGCTTTCAATAGATACTAAATTTGGTTGTTAGAAAAATCTTATAAATAAATGTAATTCATTGAGGTAAATGACTGCTGAAAAAAAAGAAGCTAAGCTAGTCATCAATTAATTTAAATCTTCATTGATAAGCCCTTACCTAATTTTAAGACAAAATACATTTGGGAGTGATTATTTTTTTTCTGAAAGTGAAATTCAACGGGAGTTTCAAGACTTAATTAGTTCGAAGTAATGAGAAGAGTATAAACTAAAGAAAATACTTGTTTCACTAATTTCCTATGGGAATGAAGTTTATTTCTAATTACAAATCACTCATATTTTTTTCTACAAACATATTAGAATGAATTGATGTAAAAATCGGATAAAAGTAATTTCAATTTTCAAAAATACATAAAATTTACAATACAGAGTAAAAAATTTGTAAGACCCGATTTTATTTATTCGTATCTGAGACTTAATTTAATGAAATATTGCTTAATATTTGTGCAATCGTACAGTTGGCAAAAACATTTTTTAGCTTTGACCCAATTTACAAAATTTTAACTTAAATTTGATAAAGGTTTGTCTTCTATTACATAATTTCTCTTCAAAAAGTAATGGAGTATACCATACATAATCAGAATTTATTCTGTCGTATAAATATTATCTTCCAGAATTGTACATTTTTATTAAATGAATTTATAAATATTTAATATATTTAAATATTTTTATAATAGGCATTTTTATATAAGTTTAATTTTACTCAGGTTCTATAGCTTAAATATTTTATTTACTCTTAATGTAAATGAAATATCACTTTGGAATATTCTTGATATGCATACGCCGTATTTCAGTGATCAGTAAAATAAGTTATTCATAAAGTTTCCTTTCATGCGTTGTTTGTTACGGCATAGTGTGCAGTCTAACTGTAGATAGCTTTAATATAAAGAACTAAATATTTTTTCAGGGAGAAATTTTCACAAGTATTGGGTAGTATTTATGAGTCCTAAAAGAGAAACAGAAATTTCCAAGCGCCACCATTACAGAGGTCCTTGCCAAAGTTAGAAGCCTCATATAAATGTTCCATATATTTACAGTGATTGTAGTCAACCTTTTATTTCGTAGAAAGCTGCGCTATACTGCTCCAAGGTGAGATCTTGCGCATTTATCTATCAGACGCATTTATATTCGAAGATTTGTTTGCAGCACTTTATGTGGTGACATTTTGATTTAAATTTACTAAGTTTCTTTATAATTGTTTAATGCGATATTGGACGTGACTTAGAATGCTTTAGTTTAGTAGAATTGGCTATTAACTTGAAGAGGTAAGAAATATTAACTTGTAAAAACATCTTGTGAATTCTAAATGTAGTTTTGTTATCTCATTTCCTATAGCAGAATTTCATGAAGTTTCCACTATTCGAACTGTCAAAATTTTTTATGAACCTGATTTATTACATACTTTTTGTTTTTAACTCGTTTGCATTCATCATATTATCAATGCATTAGCACAAAATATGCCAACTAATAAGAAAAAGGTGGCCAATTATTAAGCTTATGCTCATTTGCAATATTTCATTTCGTAAATATAGGAGATTATTAATAATTTTAACTAAAAATGATTAAAAGTACATGAAGCTGCATTTACATATTTATTAATTATAATTCAGTTCATATAAAAGGAAAATATAGGTTGATTAAAAAATTATTAAATGATTACATTTAATCAGATTGAAATCAAGTGTCAAACGTTTTTAAATAGTGTAAAAAAGATAAAATATAAATGATAAAAATATAATCTTTTAGATGTTTGGCTTCATACTATTTCTGAAAATTTTTAGATTTTTCATACATTATAGCATGCATTTAAAACAGTAAAAATGTAATCTAATTGTGAATACGTTAACTTGTCATTATTCTTTGAGAGGTTTTCATTATATCCACAAGTGTTTTACTCCTACCTCTTCATTCAATATAACATAACGTCATGTGCTATATTTGTAAGCTATCAACCAATGGATTGTTAGACAAGAACGCAGATAAGAATATTTATCTGATCCACGTCAAACCTTCTGTACTTAAATATTGTGTGCGAAACTGATTTAACATTAAGCCATCTACAAGATGCCATGGAATTCAGAGCTGTTTGACTTCAAGATTTCTAAATATCATAGAAATAAATGTGTCATGGAATGTCGAATATCAAATCTTAAAGGATTAAAAAATGGAAAGTGATTTTTAGAATGAACTTTATTTCCTAGATACTTGAAAGAAAAAAAAAATAGAAACCCACATGTTATGTCCATGAATTTGAAAATATTAAAGATGACCCACATATTCTAAAAATCCAAACAAGCATTCGAAACCATTTCGAAAAATACCATCTACATGGACTTGGTTTTCACGATCATGCTATCGCCCATAAACCTTTAATTGTAATATACACTGTGCTTGGTTGTGATAGTTTGAGGTACGTCAAAATTTTACTTTAGACGAGTAAAAAAGGCTCTCTGGAACGATGAATTCTAGTTTAAACTTACCAGTCAAATGTTGGATTCTGGATTCGGTGTATTCCTAGAGTACGCCTTTTTCAGATTACATTGTTTCTACAGTAAAACTTCATGGATGTAGAACTATAATATATATGGAATTTTCTCGTTATATGGAATGAGACCCTTGATCCCAATTCATGATAGATTCAATGCCGACTTTATTCCTCTATTTTAGACAAATGTGCGGTGCAGCTTGTCCTTTTTGGACCTTGCGCCATAAAACCCAACCAAACAACAACAATTAGACAAATGTGCTTCTATCGCTATGAAAATCTTAAGGTTGGATCTCTTGCTTCTAGGACGACAACCCAATCTGCCGTGTTGCAACGTTCACCATGGATTTGTACACTGAAAATTTGAATCTGTTGAACTGACGTTCCCGGAGTCCAAATTTGAATCCTGTAAAACACTCCTGGGATAAGATGGATAACTGAAGTAAGGGATTTAATTAACCGTTAAACGAACTTGCATACCTTCTCCAAATCAAATTAAAACATATCGATGTCCAGATTTCAAATACTTAAGGGAAGCGGGACCATGGAGATTAGGATGTAATAGCCTCAACTTGTTTTATTAAATAGGACAAGTTTTACTATTAAAAGGAAAAATCAACGAATATATTTAATACTCTGTATTGTTAATAAATCGCTTAAATGTTTCTCAAAGTATTTTGTGATTTGAGTTGTAGTACCATTAAAAGCGAATATCAGTTTATTATTCTAATATAAGCATAAGAAATTATAAAAAGTAACTATTTAAATATTTTTAATATCTCACAAATTCATAAAATATTCTACATTTGTGACATCCATACAGAAGATTGAGTTATGTATTTAATTTTTCTATTAATGCTTATATTTTCCTATCTGATTTCAGAAGCATGATATTTCTAAATAAAAAGTATATTTAAAACCACAGTACTATTATCACAGTTTCCAGAAACAATACTACGGCATTTACGATTTTAAAATTTAAACTGTTAATAGTACTGATTTTTTTTTACCCATGATGTGCTTTTCCTGCTCTGAAAAAAAATAAAAATTCTTTAAAATGCTTACTTTTTTAAATCTATAAGACTTATTACTTGGATATCTGGGAAATTACTTGAATATCTGGGAAAAGGATCATTAATATCGTGTTCTTAGGAAACTACATTCTGAAACAATGATTTTTTGACAAGAGATATAATGAAAAAGGCGCTGATATTTTAAATCTGAATTTCCTTAAATATTTTTATTAAGGTAACTAATAACAAGAAACAAAAGATTTTTTATGATGTACAGTTTTCTGTTAATTTCGTAATAAAATTTAAGGTTTCCTTTTACATTCTGCTTCAGGAATTATTGAAATTTTCATTATAAAATTTCAAGAACCTTTTATATATTCTTTTTAATAAATGTTTCGCTGATTTTAAAATTCTTTATCTGAAACCAATGAATTTCGTTTGAAATCAACTGAATTGAACTCTTAATTGTATTACTCCACCATAAACGACGGTTCAACAATTTTTTTAAAAGTCTTCGTTGTGAAACACGCATACATTATAATAAAATAGTTTTGTAACAATGTCATGTGTCATTAAGTCTTGGTATGTAGGTAATAATGGAAGTTACTTACTGACGCATTTTTGTTCAAATGATTTTAAGACTTTGTGATTCTTAAATTTATATATTACAATAGAATTTTACAGATGTATGGGCTTATAAGACTTAAATGTGACATGCAATTAAGTCCAGATTTCCTACTACTTTTGCAGCATTTATTAGTAAATTAAGTCTTCGTAAGACCAATGAACTAGTCATGCAAAGAATTTTATTTAGAAAAACCTAAACTTGATTTTTGTATTACGGCACTACATCGTAATATTTATTTCGTGTTGCATACATAGTGAATTAATCGTAAAAATGCAAGTGACTTTGATTAAATATCATTTATTTTAGATGCTATATTAAAGAATCTTATGGAATTAAACACATTTTAAAGACTCTATTTATCATTAGCATTTGTCGTAAATTGCGTGTAGCATTTTGCGAATAAGTAATATATTTCCATGTTGGATTAGATTACATAATTTTTTATCTATTTGTTTTAAAATGTTATAGATGATAACATGGGTTTTATGAAAAGATAATTGATGAAAAATAATAAATAACAGTCACATTATTTACAAGTGTGAGTTTAATTTCAATTAAACTTTAGGCAATATTTCATTTAATGCTATTCAGTGATAAGTAATACTTTTTTACAATTACATGTTTTATATTAGCAGTATTCATTAAAATTGTGAACATTTACCTTAAAAATCACTTAAGTAACCTGAACTATATTATTTCTATTGTAAAAATATTTGAAAAATTTAAACTTTGTCTTTTTTAATTTTATCAGTATGATTTTTCTGATTAATTTTGCAAAAGTTATTTAGAAAACACTAATATGATTCAAACTCAACAAATTTTTTCTTTTATATAATTTTTTAAACTAAGTAAATTGTTTAATAAAATGAAGCCAACATACATTGAGAACAAAGGAATTAATGTTAATTTATTTTAATAAAACTATCAGAATTATAAAATTTGATAATTTATAAAGATTGTAAAACAAAACAAACTGCAATATTTTGAATGAATTAAGATGTTTGGAATAAAGGTGTAAAATTTTTACTCTTATAGGTAAACTAAAATCCTGACAATTTTGCAAAACTCGAAATTGTTTAAATATTAAATGCAATCGTGAAGGAATTTATGAAAAAATAACTGCTTTTAAAAAAACTAATATTCTTGTAAAAAAAAAAAAAAAAAAAAAACTGTCAACGAAAACAAATTATTAATGAAAAAAGGATGTAAAATTAATTTTAAATAATTAATTAGAACACTATTAATATAATTAGAACAATTAATTATTATTCAGAATAAAAAATTTTTGTTTTTAGTGTCAAACCAAATATTTCCTCTAAACCTTCAATCATTTAGTAAATTATACAAGATTTATACGGAACAAATTTGTCCCATATGAGGAGTTTACGGAAAATCAATTACATAAACAATAAAATTGAAAATTTTCTGTAAGATACTGTATTCTTAAAGTTAATGGCTTTAAAATTAAAACTAAAAAAATAGCTGTCTATGGGATTACATACTTAATAAAATATTTGTAATTTTACATTCAATTTTTATTTAACGGAAAGGAACAATTTCATTTAAAACATATTTTTGAATTTTTACTTTATTATTAAAATAAATCATTGAATAATCAAATTTAGAAAGTTGAAGCTGTATATTGAGTAAACTCCATACTTATTTAAAAAAAATTTTTCTTATCCATAATATTTTTATCCACTGATATTTTACTACGTTTCTTCACATATGTAATTAAAACAAAAAATATTTAACAAAAAGAAATCATAAAAGATTAAAATAGAAATATATCATTAATTTTGTTTTCCCCATATTACTGAAGTAACACGAAATCTCGAATTAACAATAAAATAAATGATTACCATATATCGAAATTCATCTATTATATCAAACACGTTAAATGAACTAAGAAAATTATTAAATTTAGAGTAATAAATTTTTCTTAAAAATTTTTAATTAACACACAAATTTACGTAAATCGGAAAAATACGTGTATTTTTATTTATACATTATGTGTATACTTTACAAAACTATTACATTCTGCAGAAGCTCAACTTATGTAATTTATCAATTTCTTATTTTTCATGTAAATCTGCAATAAAGAAAAAATATAATAAATTTTTATAGGAATACTGATTGCTCAAAATTCCTATGAATACAAACTCGCATAACAGAATAAACTAATGATTAGAAGTTTAAACAAAATGTTTTTTCTAATTAATTTGAGGTGGAAATATATAGCGCATATTGCCTAGAAGTTTACGAAAATTTTGCCGAATCATTCCTTAAATTTATTAACATTTTAATCAATCATCTACTAACAATAGTTTTTATTTGAATGTTTTAAAAAATCAGCATTCATAATTTAGTAAAACCAAAATTTCAATGATTCATAACAATTCACTTGATGCTCTCTAAATATATATTCCATAAAACTATTAATTATTCATGAAAATAATTCATATAAATGTATGTATAACCTATTTGATTCATTGCAAATTAAACAGTACATTATTTAGCTTCATTAATTAGAAATAAACAGTATTCATTATTTGCGGATATGAATGTTTATTTCCAATTATAGAAATGAATAATTTATTGCTGGTATTCATTTCTATAATTTACATTAGATTCAAATACTTTATGTATTTTAATATTGATATCAATTTTGAATATTTCTTATAATTAAATAGTTATGTCGCCAACTTTCGTTACATACGTATATGTAACGAAAGTTTGTCCATATTTTTCTAAGGAGTTTAATTTAATCTTATTATATCTTATTTTCAAGACTGATATATTATATATTTAATATTTAATTTTCTTATGAATGTGTGCTAACAATGGAATAAATTATAATTAATTTATTTTTGTATGACAACATAAACTGCCAACACTCTTTCATAGTGTACATGATTTAAGTACTTCCATTGCTACGAAAAATAAAATTACAAGCAATTCTTCCAAACTATAAAAAAGAGAAAAAAAATGTCTTTCAAAATCACTTAAAGAACCCAAAAATTTCATAAATCATAACAGGGGCCAATAACTGATTCTTAATTCTGATATATTGATTGTCGCCACAAATAATTAAAAAAATATAAATTGGTTGGAGAGACTTATTGTTTTTTTAAATGTTTTTAATTTTTTCATAAATTAACAACAATGAAAGTCCAGCTAATCAACAGATTCCCTTAAATTGATAGTGCTTTTTGAAATCTTTTTAAATATTAAATTTTATTTTTTATCTTTCTGATCTTCTCTAAACGTTTTGCAGTTTTTTAAATTAACTGACAAAATTTCTTACAAAGCTTAGTTTTTAATGTGATATTAATAAAATTTTTTAAAATCAATTTCCTACTTTTAATATGGCTTTTAGGTAATTAATGAATTTCAGACAAAAATATTCAATTGTAAGTTTTAGATAAAATTTAATCTTTCAAAATTATTACAAGAGTACATTATATTAGAAAAAATTTCACGAAATGGATTTTATTTTCTCACTCTTATTAAGGAAAATATGAATTTTAAACATATATAAAAAATCTATCCATTTATACATAACGATTGCCGCGGAAAAGAAATAATCAATTAAAGCTGATATTATAATCAAAATTTCAGTAAGAAGTTTTTTTTTTTTTTTTTTTTTTTTTTTTTTTTTTTTTTTAAAAACTAAGGTCTTTTGTAATTACCCAATAAGTTTTTATGTCCTTCTTTCATCAGAGGCTTGTGGTAGAAGAGTACTTGTTTCCATTGAAGACATATAAACTTGGATCTGAAATTATAAAATACTAATTGATGTTAATGGGTAAATTATCTGAATTTTTGTTTGAACAGATATTCAGAGTTTAATATTGTTTGAACTGAAAATATTAGGTCCGCAGGTATTTGTATTAATAATAATTCTCTTTACTAGTAGTTAGTTTTGAAGACAAAATACTTTTTCCAAAGAACATGAACCGGCAATTCATTATACAAAGAATTAGAAAATGTACTTTTTCAAGGTTCTAGTGCTTTAAAACAGATGCACTTTATCTTCCATACATTTAACTTCTTATTTCGTGATAGATAATATCGAAAGATTAGTTTGGGTACAATCATTTTTATAATGGCAACAGAGGTTTTAAATTTATATTCATGATGGGCGAAATTCTGAATAATGCGCAACTAATCGTAAAATTAAGGCATAAATTTGTCAACTTCTCTATAAAAATTCAGAAAAATTGTTTCTTTTTCTTAATTCAGGCATTCACTTTACAAAATCCAATGGAGATTGAATGAGTTCCTATTATAATTCCTCCATGTATTTCCCACATTGTAAAGAAAACAGCTGTAGCTGTGAAATCTTTTAAAATTAATTCCATATCTTTAAGAATTATAGCAGTTGATGCTTTATTATCCATAATTGGCTTATATTTCTCGCACTACCTCTGAAATCCAATTTAGTAAGTATTTCTTGATAAATAAAAGTTTCTTAACCTTTTTTTAAATGTATACTTAATTTTGCCAAATTTTATTTATCTATGTTATCAGTGATTAAATTTGCTAATAATTATATATGGACTGAACAAAATATTTCCTCACCAAAAATGATGTACCTGATCAAAGCTGAATATTTAGTTTAATTATTGCTCGATAGTGTAAATATTTCCTTTTCATTTAAATTTTTCAACACAAAGCAATAAACAAAAATTGCTTACATTCTATTTTCATAATTTTTTCAAATAACGAATGGTGCTGTTGTTGTTGTTGTTGTTGGGTTGGGTTTTATGGCGCAAGGTCCAAAATTGGACAAGCTGCGCCAATAACGAATGGTGCGTATGTTTATTATATTATAAAACATTTTTTTTTGGATTGTAATAAAGTGCCTATTTTACATGCTGTAGTAAATATAATAACATTTCACATCACATGTTTAAAGTTTTAGTCGCTAAATTATTACCATTTGTTAGAATTCAAGCAAGTAGGCAAGTAGAAAAAAGATGGGTATAACTTAATATGTCATAAGATGGTTCCTTATAATATTATGGATGCAGATATATTCTTCAATAAAGTAAAAGGAACAAAGCAAATATCATTAAAGTATAAGAGCAAAGTAAATAAACAAAATATAATAAAGTAATATAAAATGAGTGAGCAAGTTAAAATTAAAGATAAAGAGCATTGAGATTATCTCACAAGATGACACTATTTGATAGATAAATTTCCAACAACAATTTCAGATTGGATAACACATAAAATAGCCAACAGATGCAAAATATCAGTTATTATTCTAAACTTCCTTACAATTCCAGCAACAATAAATGATCTGAAATTTAGATCTCCCTAATATACAAGATAAAATCATATGCCATAATCTTAATGTTATCCCACAATTTCAAATAACCCTTCCAGTCCAAGGATACAATCTCTTGTAATTATTGAAGTTCATGTTAAGTTAACATAAAGTTCTATCTTTAAACCAAATACATTTGCAAACATGTTTAGGGTTATCAATCTGATATTTCAGATCCCACTTTTTGTGAAAGTGTGTGTGGGTGGCAAAAAAGCGAGGAAAGGTGTATGGAACTACAAAGTTTTCTTCCACAAATGCTGCTTCAAGGTTGATAGTCATATGAACTTCTTTGTCATATGCTCCTTTAAAAAATACATTGTCTGAGTTAATATGTCATTAATCTGAGCTTTTGTCATCACGTAAAATCTTCACTATTTTGATGACGCATATCCAACAAATTGAATTTTTGACCCTATTATCCACAGCATATCTTTTAGTGCAGGAATTCTAAGATATCTATTTGTGCCGAAATTGCAATTAGAAGTATAGGATATAGTACTCGCGTATAACTCCCAATGATGTTTGCATGTTTATCTATCAGACTAATTTCTATGCAAAAAATTTTTTTTATGAGAAATTGATATATTTCTAGTTATATTCCATATATAAAAAGCATGTAAGCAAATTCAACATTGTTTCAGTGATAAATATTGCTAGAAATCTATGCGAAAATTGACTTTTTCTGTGATAGCATGGAATTTTTTTCAAGAATTCTACAAATAACATCACTTTATCTTTACCATGGTAAAAAGTTTTGAAACATGCTGCTTTGTATGTATAACATATATTTACATTTATATCTACCTATCTATCTATCTAACTCTTGAATTAAATTTGGTTGGAATTATAATATTTTATAACTTTAATTTAAATATTTTTAAATGTATTTATTTTACAATATTAAAATATGAATTTACGTACAATGTCTTCATTTCCTCTGTAATGCTGTGTGTGTTATAGAATTATTTCTTATTTAAATGTTCTCAAAAATATATTTGTGTTTATATACTAATTTAGACAATATTTATAGCTTATTTAATTCAGCATAAAAGAAATACCTTAAACTCTAAAAAGAGATGCTACTGCAAAAAAGATGATTTTTACTTTAATTCTTCTTATTTTGAAATAATTTGTTCGTTAATAGTTCTTATCGTGTCTATTTTAATTTTTAGTTCTTTGTATTTTACCATTATTGATAAATTCAATATTACCTATCAAAGCGAAACGCTTATTGAATTACGTTCTTCATGATATTTCAGACTATAAATAATAAAAATGATTGCTTGACTGAAAATGAAATAATATTTAATGAAATATTCAAAAAATCAAAAAGTATTCAAAATATTATAGTAAGTAAAATAGTCTATTATATTCAATTGAGAGTTCTAAGAAATGTTTGAAATGATTTGCCAATAATATTGTATATATTTAAGGCTAATTTGATAAATATAGAATAATTTTAATAAATTGAACCAAAAACGTAATTTAATAAATCAAATATGTTTAGTTTTAAAACTTAGTCTTAACTTTAAAGAAAACAATCGAAATCATTGTAGGTAAATCAACTACTGAGATTATTTTCTTCCGAAATCTATATAGGATTGTAATAACTTGTCTTGAATGTTATAATATATTGAAAGCTTATTGAATGATGGTGATTTTTCTTAAAAAAGTTTGAACAATAATTATTGTATATATGTATTGGATGGGAAAAAATAACACTAGAATTTTTGATATGACAGTTTTTTGTAACAAAATTAAACCTTTTTCCATTTTTCGTGATTATTTGTTAAAGTCAAAATACGCAATAAATTTTTTTGTATTCAAAATACAGATTTTGATTATAGTCAATTTTAACCTATATTCATCAGAAGAAACCAAAAAACACCTTTTAGCTCTTAGTCTAGTTGAGAGAGTGTCACAGAATACTTAAAACAGTCTTCCTCAGCATCACATCAGGAAATGAAGCTTGACAGAAGTCATAATCAAAATATCAAAAACAAAAATAATGAAGTGAAACTTCTCTCCGTCTGACAGCATTATCTTTATTTCTATTTTTTGCTGTCTCAACTTTTCCATTATTCATAGCTGTCAGTTTCTTCTAGTAACCGCTAGAAGAGACGTACGCCTTTTTCGGAATGAGTTCATCTCTTTTCATTCTTAAACTTTGAATATATTATTCAAGCGAAAATGCCTTACAAACTTGACGAATAGATTTCTCATTTCCTTTTGCTCATGCCGGTGGTGACAATTTTAATTTGCTTTTTGCAGCGTGTTTGAAATGTATATAATTTTAGTTCGTTGGTGTTAAATGGTGTTCTTATCAATGTAATAAACTGTTAATATTTTTATTTTTTACAGAGCTATTAAATTTAATTGCACAATGGATGGACAAATTTTGTGTTTGCAGAGTAAAAATGATTTCATAATAAATCTATAAGTTAATCTATAGTGTTTTATTTTTTAATCTAAAGTTTAATTATCTACAGTAAATGCTTTTAATTTTTACTTGATGTTTTTAATATCTTCTGAGATCAATTGTAGTTAATATAATCTTTCTTTGCAATAATTTTTTCCCAAAAATAATTTGCATGATTCATGTACTATTTTAAATGCAAAAAAAAAGGTTTGTTTTTATGCCATGTTTTCACGTATTCATAAAAGTAACTTTTTCTTGTGAATTAGTGACAACCTTTGGAAACAAATGTAATAATAAATGCAATTATACTGAAGTAAATATTAATATTATTACTGAATAGTATCTATTGTTGGAAATATATATGAAGATAAAGTATTTCACTCTCATTTTCTCAGGGTAATGGAAAAGTGTCAGAAATTAATTTATATCAATAGATAATTAGATAGAAATTAATGTTATATCTATAAGAAGTATTTAAGATTTGAATTCTCCAAATTATTTAATTATATGTGCTAAAAGAAACACGTATAAATCTACATGGAGGAACATAATGCTAATATAAAAACATAATTGCAAGAAAAATTTAAAAATTAATTAATCTAATGAAAGCTATATATTCATCATTGTGAGATAAACTGCTCGTACTTCTGTTAACAATTTAATGTTTAAATTCCTGGCATAAAAAGTTGATACATGCATAGTTAAGAATGAAAATACTATATAAAATTATATAGCATTTACATTCTTAATTATTCACTGATGCAGTGATTATATAAATAAATTTCATATAAAACCATATATTCTACAACTAAATTCGAAATTTTAATCAATTTGATATCAAAAATAGATATCAAAATCTGCATATATTTTTAAACAAATGTTGCAGAAGAATTTCAAGTACATATCAAAATTTACAACTAAGATTTGAATTAAATGAAGGTAAAAATATTTTAAAAGCGAAGGTAAAATATATTCGATTTTTCATGTACTTAGAAAACAAATCTAAAATTAAACGTAATTTTTAGGAAGGACATCCCAAAGTATAAGAAAAAAAATAGTATCAAGAATAATAAAAATTAGAAGTTGAAGAAAGCTACGAAATGATATAAAATATTATCATAACGGAAGTTCAAAAACTAAACATACTTTAAAAAAGGTCTTCCCAAGATCTAAGTCAGTAGGAACAAAAATAATGATGCTTTGAAGTTGGAAAAAAACCATGAAATGTTATAAAATACGTTGCAAGCATAGCTGGCATCTGCAAGTCTTGTTTAATGTAATAGGTTGCAGGGCAGATGGAAATAATAAAGAGGAATGTTTGTTGTACATGAATTCTTGATATCTCGCTTCATATCAGTTACATGGTATAATTAATTTTGTAAAGCCCTTGATATTATTACTTAAATAGTCTACATAATATGAATTTATATTGTTGGAAAGAAATAAAGGAACAATGTCTACATATAAATGTAGTTTTTTGAACATTTAAATAAGTGTAAATGTTATGTACAATTAAACATTGCTTTCTCATAATAGCCAAAGTTCAAGTGAAAACTAAGTCTTTAGTGACATAAATCAAATCCATTGTTTTTTTGAAAGAGGTTGTTTAAATAATGGTCAGTATTCACTGATGCAGTGATTGAGATCTTTTGATAATTCTTACTTTAGAACTTTTGTTGAAATATATTGTCGATAGATACATAATATAAAAGTAGGATTCATTAATCAGAACTGAGTCAAGGTCCGAAAAGAGGCATTTCACTAAGAAAAAAATGAAGTTACTTAATCTAAATAGTTAAATATTACCTAAATTTGTGATTTAATGCTTTTATGGATAGTTGATATTCCTATTACTGTTGTGAAATTATCAAATGCATTTGAAATGATCAAATTTAGGGCCGCAGTGGTTAGGTTGGTTGAGGCATCGTTCTCGTTACCACAAGGTGGTGAGTTCGAATCCGGCTAGCCGAATATCCGTCGTGTTCACTAATAGCGACTTGGGCACGTAAAATATGTCTGGTCGCAATGTCCTCCACATTCCCATTACAAATTAACACCTCTGGGGTTGGTTGGAGCCAGGCTTTGTGTCTTCACTGGTTTCAATCTCTAAATTGGAAGATTCAGATGGTGCTGCCATCTATGAGCCAAAAGTCATACTTCACCTTCGTATGAGGGTGCTCTATTCAAAAACGGAAGACGCTCTCTCTAACTTCATCCGCTTAGTCTTGCCAAGTGTCATCAGAAACAACAAATCAAATGCAAAAATTCATATTTCATCAATTTCTCTGGTTTGCTATACATTTTTAACATACCGATCATAACATAGTATTTTGGTTATCATGTTATTAAGAACAACATAGAGCTTGCATTCAAAACCTAATTACGGAAATAAATATCTTTAAAATAATTAAACACGTTATTTCTATAATATTTTGAGTAATAAATTTGATTTTATATTTTATGTTATATAACGAGTTATAAGTGCGTTCTTATATTTACACAAATTAAGATTTTATGGGAAAACGAAATTCAGAGAATGTAAATAATGAAAAGATATCAAAGTAATTATTTTCTATTAACTAGATTATATTTATCATACCAAATAATTTAAAACTCATTATTAACACACTTTTGCTTTGAAATAAAAATTTCAATTTCTAAACGTATCACAATTAAATTGAAAAATTAAATCATAAATTTATATGATTTTACAAAATTAAAAAGTTTTATAAATCATACAATGAGTTAACTTCTAAACAGCCAATTTCAATTTTTAAATTTAATAATGAAAATAATTATCTTCGATAACTACTCATACATATTTATTTTTGACCCAAAATGTAGTTCAATTAAATTATTTATGTAAAATATTATAATTTGTTTGTGTAATAAAAATATATGCTAAAATAATTTCTGCCGTTAATAACTTCAGTTAGAAATTAGTAGTAATAAATTATTTTGAAAATTCACTGCTAGTAACTATTTTTTAATCTAATATTTGTTACATTCTTAAATGTTAGTGTATTAAATTAAAAGGATAGTGTGCAGCTCTACTCATTTCAAAAATGCAAATTTTCTCATATTTAAGATAGAAATAATTTAAATAAAATGTGTTTGTGTTAAAAATTTAGGATAATCAATAAATTTACAATGGTTACATACCAATGAAAGTAGTGAGAATTATACTGTAACAAATTTCTCTGAATAATTAATTTCAATAAACTGCCTTTCTTAATTTGGTGCATAATAGCTTTTAAATTGTTTGTTATTAGAACTGTAAACATTTCTTTCCAAACTATGGTCGTCTGCTAATTACCTGAAATGAAGTGCTAAGTAACTAAAGTTAATTAGTTTATTAATTGTAGTACCTCATTAAAGTTAAATAATTACACAGTATTTCAAAGCGATAGTACACAACAAATATGTCATAGCTATAAACACAGCAGAACGTCAGAAACGTGGATAATGAACTCTTGATTCATAATTACAGTGCATGCAATGTCAAGAGCAAAGACATTTAACGAGGAAGGAGCGCATAGTTAAAGCATTACAAGAGATAATGAAACCTTCTGTTTCAAGACATCTTAGTTATACAAATTTTATGCTATATTGTCAGTTCAGTAAACCATTTTACTATGTCAATATGGTATTCATTTTTAAACAGTTGCTTTCTTTTGATTATAATATGTTTTTGTATATTAATTTATTCTTAGTTACTCCTCCATTGTTTAAAGATATTTAACAATTGTTAAGTAATTGTTTGATAGAAGAGTATCTTAATAAGAAAGAAAGGTGGAAAAATAAAACATTTTTATCGAAAACATCTATATATTATATTTATAATTAATTTTAGATTTTTAATAACATTTTTACAGTTTCATATTGAGGAAAATGTTAAATCTAGTTTATCAAAATTTCATAAATTTTGGAGAGTAGAAATTTTATAATAAAATAGGGGGTAAAATATTTCGTAAAATTTTAGAGGAGTTTTTTTGTAAGTTTTAGGAGGTAGAAAAATGTATTAAATATATTCATTTTAGATCATACGTAAAGAGAAAATACTTTATTCAAACAAGACTCAAAAGAGTATCTTGTTTGAATAAGGTATTTTCATTAAATTCAAACCTATTTATGACTTCGTCACATATGTTTTAAATTGTACTTATTAGTTGATAAGGGAAGGTATATTTTTTATAAATGATTAGTGTTAACATGATAAAATAAATACAGCTTTATTGTGTAGAAAGTATTTAAAATTTAGTGACTATTTAATTTAAAACCCTAAGAATTTCCTTTTTCAAATGCATAAAAAAAATTTAAATTGCTATAATATAAAACAAAAAACTATTCCAAATTAATAGGTTGAAAAACAATTTGGCTATATTTAAGTATGAATGGATCTAAATTTAGCGAACTTTTAATATAAACTTATTTTCTTTAACATTTTATTCACTAAACTTTTTAAATTATATGAAACCTAATTTTGAAATAATTGTATAACTTTTATTAGATGTATAAAAATTATAATTTTGTTTCAATTGTAGACTAAAGAAATCTCTTCATCCAAAAAAGAATACGTTTAAAAATATTGATGGACATTTTTAATGATATATTATAAGGAAATCTTAATTTAAACGAAATTTATTGTACTTTACACAATTATTTCATTCTATACATTTTTAATAAAGAGGTAAATTTGATTTTACATTTTGAAAAGCTAAAACTTCTGTATCATGAAATTATCCAATGAATTTATTATTCGCAAAATAAAGCATTCTAAAAATTCTGTATAAATATCAATTACATTTAATATAGAATATTAAGAAACCATTTATATAACATATTTAATAACCATTTAAGCTTAATAACCATTTAGATAACCTATTTAATATGGCTTCTTATAATATTCTATAGATATAAGCATATTAGCATTTCTATATCTGTATTAAAAATGGAGGTTAAATTGCACTTCAGGTCCCCTACTTCACCAACTCGCGAATTTGAAGTGCTTTTTCGCGCATGCTCATTACTCTTTTGTTTTAGCCTTTTCATTGGTCGCTAATTAAGTTTCACTTTGAAATAGATGTAGAATTTTCACCATGGCATCAGCAATTTTGAAAACGCGCCAAGTAGGGGACCTAAAGTGCATTTTCACCAGATAGGAAAATGCATTTTAACGCATGCATTAATGCATTTTAATATTTCATTTATAAGAGTTTTTAATTTCTGTATTTTGATTTTTTAACTTAATACAACTTTTCTATATTCTTATTTAATTTCTTATTACGTAATAAAAACGATTTTGACAGTTACTTTTTATGTTATCAAAGAAATTTAGAATGCTCATAGTAGAATAAATTATTTCAGAACACAGCGCTTAATTTAAATTTTTGAACTAATTCAGATTCTTTATATACATAATTTAAAAATTACGTCAGTAGTAAATTAATAAGACATTAGATAGATATTTTAAACACCAAATAATGTTTCAAAAACAAAAGTAATATGCAGAAAACATTTTTATGTTTGTTAATATTTATAATATTTGAATTTCTAGTTTTTGACAAAAATAAACTTTCTTGATTGATGAAAGCTGTTAAGATCTCATTTATCATATGCTTTGTCAACACAAGAACAGAAGGATTAAATAGTTCATAAAATATAGTTTTAGAAAATAAGTTATTATCTTAAAAAAATAAGATGCTTATAAATCATACAGCGTGTTAGAACTTATTTTAAAAATATAATCTGTTTTTGAAATTTTAATTAGAAATAAGTATATTCAAAGAATTAAATTACAGTTCCCTGCAAATTCATGAAGTAAATGTTTGTTTTCTCAAGGGGTATTAAATTGTTGTATATTTAATTTACTTCTTAACAACATTCTTTTTTCTTACCTTTTTGTTACCGGTACAAAGATAATCATATTCAAATTTTTGCTTAGCAGACAAAAACTATTTGTCAACAAAAAATATTATGCCACTTAGCAACTTTTGAGTAATGATGATAAATGGATAGAAAATAACACTTTAAAACATCATTTTAATCACTATTTTATTAAACATTAGGTTAACCTTTCTATTAGAAATTTCATTTTTAAAAACAGTATTTTTAATATTAAATGTTTAACTATAAGTTAAGGTAATTTTTTTTGTATTTTGTATAATATAACTTATTGGTAAATTAATGTCTTGTTTAAGATCAAATGTTAAACAAAAATTTTAAAAATGTAAATTTGTCTGGAATATTGCATCAAGTCAAAAGCTTATATTTCACTCTCATAAGTTTTTAAATATTGAGTTATTTTAAAACTTATCAATAACTGAGAAAAGGAATTGTTGTTATTCTTGTTTTATTTCTAATGGCGGGCACCCTTGAGCAAGTAAGTAACATTAGCCCATTTGTCCCAACAAGGCCAGAAACTGCTACTCATTTTATCCTTACCTGTGAACAGAGTCACGGAGGTACAAGTAGCATCGCCCACGCCACACCACCACAAACCCGTTTATAGGGGGGGGGCACATTCATCCATCATTTGGGGAAAGGACAAGAAACACAGAGGAGAGAAAGAAAAAGTACATCCATGCCCGAGCCGGGATTCAAACTCAGGTACTCCCCATCCATCCATAGTCAGTTACGCGAACCACTAGACAGGTTAAGTTGCGGAATTGTTATTTTTAGTTTTAAAATTTCTTAAGAATTAAATTTTGATTCAAGAGAAAACAATTTCAATAATATGAATATTTTGAATATTGGTTTAACCATACCATAAATATTTCATGCTTAGAACTAAACTTAAGTCTTACATTAATGAAAACAGCATTATTTATAAAATTGTTCTCATTTAAAATAGTTAATGCTTATTTTAATGATAATGTTTAACATACTTTGTAATTTTTTTTTAACTTTTTAGAAAATATTTATAATTACGATGACATTTTAACGCATGACCTCTTCATCCTTTTTAAAATACAGTTATCTTAAGAATTCATGCAGAAACTGGAGGTAAATAACTGAAGCTTAATACCTGTAAAGTTTGAAAATACAGTTAATAATTTATGAAACTTAATGAGAAGTTCTTAGAAATTCGAATAATTTACTGAAATATTATTTTTCTGCCATGTTTCGAAAGTGAATGAATGGTACTGAAATTTGCAAAGTTGGTTTTATTATTATCTCACATCAAGTGTTCAAAATGAAGACTAAGTGTGTCATTTGATATTTGACACCAGCGAATTAAAGTTTGACGCATTCTCTTGAAGCTGAAAAAGTCGAATAGTCTAGATATAGCGAGAGATCTAAGCCCCATGTCCACGACATCTGATCTATCGTGAGGTATATATAATATTTAAGAAGATAGAGTTAAGAACCGGGATGGAAAAGTGTTCTCTGCACGATAGATCCCTAACACATGTCTTGAGTTGGATTTCGTATTCAAAAAGGCACTTTAACATCTGTGCTAATTGAAATAAAAAACTATGAATATATTTATTAGTAATACATTCTGTTATTCTAGCTCAGACTTTATAAATTTAAAGCATTCTAAGAAAATACGCCTGCATGCGTTAGAAGGAAAGAGAATATTCTATTTAAACGTATAATATTTTTAAATTTGGAAATTTAGCTTATTCATATCAAATTCAGATTTTTTGTTGTTCATCAGAGATGACTGTGAGACGTTACTTATCAAAAACACTTTGTTCAACTGTGTTACACTATTCAAAATATACAGAAGAAATACATTATCTTTGAAACTGGAGGTTCTTTTGCATAATTAATAGTAAAACAATTATCTAATTATTCTAAGCATAAGACTCAATTTTGCTAATTGTTCACACTTGAATTATATATAAGGTATATTTTTACAGTGACATTAATTTATTAATAAAAAATTGCTAAAACTGTAAAAATATAATCCAAACTAACTTTTTCCATATAAAGGAATATACCCGTTTATATCATATGTTTACAAAATGCAATTCCAAACCTAGAATGCAAGAAGAACTAATTTCTAAATTAAAAAGGTTTTATCTCCCATATAATATCAGAAAAAAAGTAATGTTTTTCATACATTCAATTAGAATATATTTTTATTTTTAATGTTTTAACTTTTTGTTTATTACTGGAATCAGAAAGAAATCTGTGTACAGTTCTCGATAAAATATTATAAACATTTATAAATATTCATAAATATTCATAAAAATTATACATCTGTAACCAGTTCTGAAGTATTGCAAATATAATACTTCAGAAACTATAAATTTTGAAAATTATTTTCTCAATTGCTCTAAAATGCTATAATATTTTAGAAAGTATCATAATAAAAATTTATCAAATTAAAAAAAATCTAGTACATTTTTCAAGGGATGTGCACAGCATAAGCATTGTTAAGTTCTAGTTGATGATGTGTATTCTAATAAGATTAATCTTTTCATTTGGGCTTTGCTTAGTTTTCTTTTTATTCCAGACCGATGAAGTAGATTTTTTCTCATGAAATTATAGGATTTTATTATCGTTCATATTGTCTTCTTGAACAGTCTTTTTCTGACATATCCTATAAACTTTCCCTAACTTAATTTTGATTAAGATATTATGACTTCGAAAATCTAATCTAAGACACTTGAAACAACAAAATTCCTCAGAAAAGCCTAAATTCCAGTTTTTTTAATAAGCTAATAGGAGAAGGCTAACAATTTCATTATATATATATATATATATATATATATATATATATATATATATATATATATACAGAGAGTGAGAGAGTTAGAGAGAGAGATATTCTATTTATAAAAGATAGCGGAGTAGCTGAATACACATAAGAAATTATTCCAAAGAAAATTAATTTCTTAAATAAGAAGCAAAATGTTTTAAAAGTCAAAATGATATAAAATACTTCCATTAAATAAAACTAAGCACATATTGCCATTAATTTTAAATCAATTAATAATTGGTAATTATAGTTGTATATGATGGATTCGAGAAACGACGAACATATTGCCATTAGCTTTATATCAACTAATAGTTGGTAATCATAGTTCTATATGATGTCGATGTTCTTTTATGAATCTAATTTGAAACTAAAAATTGATACAGCAACTCATAACTTCCTATTAAATTCATGATAGTAAAATAAAACAAGTGAGAATTTTGGTTTGTAATCTAAATTTATATATTATCACCATTTCGAATACAGATTTCGTCGATATTTGATAAAAAAATTTGAGCTTACATTGAAAAAAAGAAATATGCCGATAACGATATATTTGTTTATATATGCTATTTCACAAATCAATTATTATAAAAATTTTTCATTAGTATTTCAATGCTAAATTACAAAAATTACATTTAATTTAATTAAAAATACTTTTTGAAAAACAAGAACAAATAATTGAGGCATAAATCTTATATGTCCCTAAAATATTTTCACATTGACCATGAATAATCTTACTTTAACCAGCTAATTCTGTATTAAAGGCAAATTTAGAGTTTTTACTTCCAAGCTATCAACTAAATTATTTTTCCGATATGCACCGTGCAATCAATAAACTATCAGTGTTATCCGATAATTTTACTGTCAAATATCGATTCAAAAGGTAAAAAAGTCCTTGACTGCCTGTACACAAAATAATTGTTTGTCAGAAAAAAGTAATTTAAGAAAAAATTAACATAATGTGAAGTTATATGTTCTTGATGTCATTGTTTAAAAATTAGAGAATAGAAGCTATTAACCAATAAACAATGTATTACTTGCTTCTAGAGAATGGTGCTAAATATATGTAAATGTTGAATAATTTAAGGTAAAAATTGTTTTGTCAAAAAATTTGTGTATTTTTTAAAATGAGTTTCATTTTGTAAAAAAAACTGAAATGTAAAACTGTAAATATATACAAACATTTTATAATTTGACAAAATGGTAGTAAATTTTTTAATTTGTATATTATTACAAATAAAGATGAATTTTTGTTTTAAAAATATTATTTATGAATAGAAATATTACCTAATGAAATATGCAACGAATAAACAAAATTCAACAAAAATATAAATGTTAATTATATAAATGTATTATTAATAAGTAATATAAATAATTATATAATGTTATATAATGTTAATTATGTAATATAAATGTTAATTACAAAAATATAAATATTAATATAAATGTTATATAATGTTAATCTTATTGTTAATTAAAAATGCTGTATGTTATAAATATAACTGGTGTCCTTAAATGCGTTATCATCAATACGAAAAGTAGAAAATGTATAAATTTATTAAACGTCCTAAATTATTATTATTGAAAATAAATCCAATGTAATTTTGAAGAATTATGTATTAAGTAAACGTACAGATAGAATTACACATTAAATAAACGTACATATAAAATTACATATTAAGTAAACAATGATTTTTTGTTCAAATTTTATGATTTAAATTATGGTTTCTGTAACCGTAAAGCTTTATAATTCCTATTTAACTTGTAATTCATAAAAATCTATTCATCCTGATATCATTCGTAATTGACAAGGAAATATATATTTCTTAAAAATTTATATTCTATTCACTGAAAATTGTAACTACCTAAATTGTGTTTTTATTTCAAATTTTAAGGGAAAGAGATAATTACACAGTCAAATACGCAGGACAAGATTTGATTTATTTATCTACCAAAGCAAAAATCAAAAATCCAGGCTTCTTACAATAAAGCAGCTGTATCTCATCAAATATACTTCGAATTAATATGTTTGATGTGATTGAAACATGATAAATTTGCAAATGTTTAGACTTTCTGCTTCATTACAATAAAATTTAAAGTCTAGAAAGGAAATAATAACGTATATATATATATATATATATATATATATATATATATATATATAATCATGTTTTTTCTTTTAGAATGTAATTTATGTGTATATAAGTATCCCAAAAAAATTGATTTTCTACAACATCAATTTAGTACACTTTAACTTTGTTTTATGCCCAAAATCAGTCCATTCGGTATAAATACAACACTGCAGCGCCCATTTCATGCAATTAATGTTCATTTTTATAATTGTTTTGAATTTATATATAATTCAAATATTATATTCTTCGCATAATTTTGGTCGTTCTGATATTTACTTTTAGATGAATATCTGGAATAATTTGCTTAATCACAATAATAGTATTCGCGCAAGTATGATAGAAAATTATTTTTTTATATATTAAAGTTGTAACTTTTCATAAAGGCATTAAATTTTTAATAAATATGAAATACGATGTTATAATAAAATATTGAATTTATTAAAAATAACAAAAAAGAAATCAAAGAATTTTAGCTTAACATAATCTTAATTTTATCGCATTTGATAAAAACTGGGTGGAAACCTTACCAAAATATATAATTTGCTTTCACAAATGCATTTAAATATTTGTTGTTTAATATTTCTGTACTTGCAATACATTATTTCTCTTTCAAATAATTTTCATTAAATTTGAGAGGACTTTTAAAGATTGGTATAAATTTAATGTCAAACGAACATTGTTTAAAAACAAAAAAATCTAATGCCCCATAGCTTATTATTAGCAAGAACTTGTCATTATCAAAATAATTTTATTGATATCTTAAAATCATCATACATTAAACTCTTTCATAAAACATCCCAGCTAATTAAATCTCCTAATTTCTTTTTCAATAATACCATTTTAAACTTCTTGAAAGGGATTATATAGATAAAATAATTAAATGAAATTTATTTTATTCCCAAACATGCAATTATTTTCGAATTTCGAAATCAAATTATTCTTTCTTATTATATCAAAATTAAATGAAATAAATTTAAAAGATATAAGAAAGTTATTACATCAAAATAATGATTCAAATTGGAAAACACATGTCTTAAATTATTCTAATTTCATAGGTAAAATTAATTGGATTGCAGTACCAATTTTCCAGCATAATGCCCACAGATATGAATGTTTTTCAAAAATAATTTATCCCATTTAAAGGAACATATATAGTACTTAAATAAAATACAAGATATGAAATAAGAAACAAGAAAACTTTTGAGCAGTTTTTGTCAGATTTAAGGTTAATTTTTAAAATCAATCTTATAATTTTCTTGCTGCAGGCATAACACATACTTTAGTAAATAAAAGTAAAACTTTCAAGTAAATAAACTTTTCTGCATTCAGGATTGCATTCAGGATTTTTGCATTCAGGATTTTTTTTTCCTGTAACAAGAAAAATAGGTATTTGTGTTAATAGTAGTGAAAGCTATTTGAAATGTAAATTACTGTTCCTACAAATAACCCAGGTACTATATTAATTTTCACGAATTGTTATTATAAAATAATTCATTTTGAATTTAACTGCATAATATAGATTGATTTATAAATTTATAAGACTTTGTCAAAAATTATGATGGTAAATCTTGAATCACATAGCATAATTCCTAATTATATTATGTTCAATAATTTGATTTAAAAAATGATAGAATTTTAAACAAATTTTTCTGTAACAATAACGACTATTCTTTTATATTTGTATTTAAGCAAGATTTTAAACCTATGATTTATGCCCTAATAATTAATGTAATCTGAAACCTGGTAATATACTGATACCTTTATGATTGTATTGTATCTATTGAATTGTAATTTAAATCGAATTTTTTAAATGATTACATATTAACATAGGTACACAGCTAATTAAACATTAAATTTTTTTTAACTTTTAACTTTTCACAGTGGCTAAGTTGTTGATTTAAAAAAGTTTCTATTTTTATGAAAAATGCTTTGATTTTATGCAAAATGATTTATAAAAGGTTTTTTTATTTTAAAAAAAAGGATCTTTAAAAATATCCTATAATATTTTTTAAAAAGGATCAGAAATTATTAATGCAAAAATAATTGTAAGTTATGTAAAAATGTTATTGAATAGTGAAAGAAATTGTTTAAAAGTTCAGTAATTGTTTTCTACGATTGTTTTCCAAAACTTAATTTTTTTCATAATTTCAAAGAAATTACCTTAAAAAAACAAAATATCAAATTTAAATTCAACATTTATAAAAGAGATATATTTAAGCAATTTCAAGTAATTTATGATATTTATATGTAATATTTCTTAATTGCTTTAATACATAATTTCTTGGTCCATTAATGTGATATTAACAAATAAGCTTATAATTTAATAAAAATGCACTTTAATATTTGAAATTAGTACCTAAGTCTATTATTCTAGTCTTAAAAATAGCTTTAAATGAATTGTATTTTAGAAGAAAAGATTTGGAAATGCTCCAAGAATTTGTTCCTAATTACTTTAGTTTATGTAAAAACCTGACTGTTTTTATTTAAATTATTATTAACAAAACCATCAGAAGCTCTCAATTCACTTAATTTCTAA
The DNA here is from genome assembly GCA_026290005.1 of Latrodectus geometricus. NCBI lineage: Eukaryota > Metazoa > Arthropoda > Arachnida > Araneae > Theridiidae > Latrodectus > Latrodectus geometricus. Next base: position 58,309 of record JAPDSC010060626.1, read on the forward strand.
GGAAACATTGTTAATTTAAAGGATAATCATTGTTTTTATTTTTTTGTCGCTCTTTTTACTGTATTTCATATGATTATTCTTTCAGTATATATAAAGTATATGTGTTGATATCATAAAATCTATCTACCTATTAACTAATTATATAATATTTCTCAAATGAACAATAATTTTCACTATCAGAGCAAATGTCAATTTTTCAGAAATAAATTATGACAAGAAACTGATTCTTGTAATCAAGAATTTTTCAAATTAGTTTTCCTTTTTATGTTAAATGATTATTTAGAAATTTATTTATTTTTATAAAATTTGCAATATACTTTGTAATTTATCATAGATTATAGGCGATTTTTTATTTTTTAATTATATGAAAAAATGGTGTTAATATGAAAAATTTGCCATATTGTCATTTGTGAAATATTAACAAAAAGTGAATTTGAATGTTTGAAAAATGCAGATTACATAAAATTACATCATTCATTTAATCTGAAAACTTTAAAAAAAAAATTCGGATGCAATAAGTAAGAAAGAAATAACCTGATATATATATATATATATATATATATATATATATATATATATATGAAAGCCTACATATTAAACTTTCTATTTATTTAAAATATAAAAACCGATGAAAAGTTTCTAGTTTTCAAATCATATTGATTCATTTCCTTAGAGTTAAAAGTTTTTTTTATAACGATAATTATATCAAAATTTGAGCCTAATGGGGGGGGGGGACATAAAAACTATTTTTTTTAAATAAAAATGTCGCAATAACTCTCTCTTAATATCGATGTATATTTTATAAATACAAGTATAAAATAAGAACAAAATCAAGAGTAAAATTTCAATGTGGCTTAACACAAAATATTCCAACTAATAAGTAACATTTAATTTGTAAAGAAAATGAGAAAAATAATTTCAAGACCAAAAGGGAATCATGACCGTACAATAGCTTGATTATGGCTTCATCAAATACTGTGAAAAGAAAAATAGTATTCACTTACCATACTCAAAAAAAAGACACAAAGTAAGGTTCCTCACCTTACTTTTTTATTGTTAGCTTCTTGTAAGAATATTCCATATTACACAGCTTATCATACGATTCTCAAGTTTTACAGTGAACATACATTTACAAAGACATTCAGATTAAATTTAAAAATATTTTTTACTGAAGAAGACAACGCCGAAATAAGTTTTTAAAGAAAAAGCCTGCAAGAGCAAAATTCTAACATCACAATGTTGAATCCCACGCTAGACGCCAGAAAGTTAGAACAAAATCGTTTGGACAAACTTCGCGTCCCCCCCCCCAAAAAAAAACCTTAGAACAAAACATAAAAATAAAAAAAAGTTCAATTAGCTGACGATATCATAAACTGAGCAGATAATTTCATAAGTCGAAAGTGTCATACGACATTGGGCAGTTCTTAAAAACTATTATGGAAGGTTTATGAGAAAAGGTTAAAATTCTGCTCTGAAATGTGGAAAACTTACTTAATATTGATATAGCTAATGTAAAAACTTCTATATTAGCTAAAAACTAATAATATATTTAAACATTCTAATGTAAGAATGTAGAGCAATGATATTTACTTATTTTTGTTTTTTTGGCTGCTTTACCTAGCGTAGCTATTAATTTTTGCAAATATCAGTACAAATAGGTATAAAAAATGTATGGGCTTAAAACGAAATACTTTTGATTTTAAAATTGAAAACAGCTAAACACAGTTAATCACATCATCATTAGTGCCAGTAAAATCAAACATTCATTTTTATTTCTAATTTAATTTACTTTCTTTTTTGAATCAATGTATCTTAATCATCAAATTTCTAACAGAATTATAAAATATTAAATTTTCTACTTTCAGTACTGTTCTGATGTATAGAAATTTCCTCAACATAAATAGAAATCAACCACTTCACAATTCGTTAATTTTCATCGAAATAAATTTAGTAAGATAATTTTAAATATATATACTGAATGCCTTCTGAAAAAAGACATAATAAATTAAAATTTTCTTGCTTATTTACATTGCATTTTAGAAAAATTTAGTTTAGACAATATAAAAATATAAAATTTTTAATGTAATTTTCATATTTTCATTTAAATTATATTCAAAATAATTTCTTCAATTTCAATAGAAAATAAATTAAAAAATAATTAAGAATTTGACAAAGTGGAATAACTATTGGTTATCTTTTACAAAAGTAACCACTGAATGAATTGCTTGATTTTGGAGAGGCCGAATAAAACTTAAGAACTAAAAAAGTATTGGAAAAGCAATGAGGATAAGAATTTAATTATACAGTCCATTGCTTTGGATATATTTGATTTCTATAACAGCATTTTGTTATCGAAAGTGATATTTTCAACGAGAAATATTCTTGTTGAAAATATTAAAACAAAGAATAAAAACCAGCTTCATTAAATAAGCAGAAATTTGTACGGATATATTCTAATTAAAATGTTTCAGTGAAATGGAATTATTACAATTATATTTATCTCAAATATAAGTATGTTTACATACGAAGTTCATGAAAATGCATAAAAAATAAACATTTTGTTTCATAAACTTATAAAGATAAAAAAAAACATTCTTATAAAGACAAAAAAAAAAAAAAATTAAAATAATAAATTCCGCTGAAGAGCTTTCTTAGCAAATTGTTCATTTACAATTTTCTTTTGATTGTATAAAATTAATAAATAAATAAACTTTTGCTTATTATTTTACTTTTGTAAATACTTTTAGCATGACATTTATATGAGAAACACACCGATATTAAAGATAAAATTATATTCTTGTTACGCTTCATAAAATGAATATAATTTTATTTTTAATATCAGTGTTTCTCATATAAAGTATGTGCTAAAAGTATTTACTTTGGTGTTTAAAATTAAATATAAATATATGGAAATGTACATTACAAACATATCTTACAAATAATGTCACTAACTAGAGTAGAGAAAATCTTTGCTTAGTAAAGAAATAATAAAAGAGAGAGAATTAGTTTTTATTTCCTTTGAGTTTAAGTGCTTTGGTGTTTACTTGGTTTCCCCTTTTTAGACACGTGAATTTATAGAACTATTCAATAGCAGTTAATATTGTGTTATTCGTTAACATTCTTCAAAAACAAATTTCCTTGCAAATCATAAAGAACTATTTATCATAAATAAGGAATCATAAATAAGGTGTTCCTATATTTATGTGATGAAAAACTTCTCAAAATATTTGTGGAAGGCTTAGTAGTAAAATATATTATGAAGTATAGTACAATAAAATTTCAAAGCTTGCTGTTAAAAACAAGATAAAGTTTTTTGACCCTTTTCATTATCTTTCGCAACCTTTATTTGTCAGCTGCAGTAGTTGTTGTAATTATTAAGTTGCCAGAAATAGAGCCATCTCCTAATTACTATTCCATTAAAGTAAATGATATAATAAGTAAATACATATTTATAAAATTTAAAAAATATAGTTCCTTTTTTTATTTTTTGAGTAAAAAATAATATCAATTTGATTCTCTGATAATTTTTTTTAAATCATATCTTTGATACTTTGATAATTTGTTTTGTTACCACGTATATATATATATATATATATATATATATATATATATATATATATATATATATAATAATGATTATCCTATTTAAATATTTTTAATACTGATATATGTGAGTATTCTTATCATTTTGAATGTGAAACAAAAACATTTATTTTGGCTCTCACGGTTAATGGTTATTGGCTCTCATGGTCAATCATTTTGCTTTCATCTTTTTTACTATTGTAAAAGAATATTTTGCTTTATCTTCAAATGTATAGCCCATATAAAACTTAATGTGAATACACTTTGATAAATGTTCTCAATTTTAAAACATAATTGTGAGTTGAACATTAACCACCATCTATTATCTCCTTGTTACGTAAATAGTTTAAAATACATAAAACTTTTTTCGAACAAATTATAAGTTTTCATTTTTAATAAAGTAGCATGTTGCTTCAATTAAAAATATCCTTGATAAAAAAAATTATTGGACTTTCACTATAATTTCTTTGTTTTACTACTGAAACATTTCAAAAACTTGTGTTTAACTAATTTTAATTGTAGTGGGATTACATTTGGAAATATCTCATCCAACACATTAATTCGAAATATTAAAACACTCGTGTCTTATTTTAGATATTTATATCCAATTTTGTTTTTATGGACATAAAATGAACCAAAAATCTTCAAAATAAAATAAAATGTTATTGACAGAATTGAAAGTTTTTTCCTTAACTAAATATGCAATAATTTGATTGACTTTGATGACTTTTCACAAAATACTTTTAACTATGTTACAAAAAATATGTTAAATAATTACTTAATGATTAAATAATACTAATTTAAACTTGAATATAAATGTGTGAATTTTTCAATTTTTAATATACATTGATATATTGGTTTTTGAAAAGCATAATAACATAAAATGGTTGCAAAGATTTAACAAAAATTAAAGGCTCCATCTGGTCTTTGGGAAACATGGAATAAAAATTATCATTTTTGATCTTGTATAGCTAAAGCCATAAGAATACTTTTTCTTTGCTCCCTTATTGGATTATACAAACTAATCAGATTATATTTAACCATTTTTTAAACACTTTCTTTTCATGACGATATAAATAACAAAAAGCTACAAAATAAAATATTTAAATCCAACGAAATAATACATATATTTTTTTCTGTAAAACATCTTTTAAATTAAAAGTTTTTTAAATTTTGAGAATTTTTTAAATTTGAATTTCATTTTTCATTGGTAAATAGAAAAGCATTTTTTCTGTATCGTAGTTTTTGTCTTCTAAAAAGGATTGCAAAAATATTTAAATTATTTTATTTTATATGTATATATTATCAAAACAAATACTTATAATAACAAGTTTTAGAGTTATAATCTTTTAAAGGTTTATTAGCCTATTGAAATATAATCTTTAAAAAGTTCATTACTATTTAGTGATAGTAAAGTAAAAGTAAAAATAAAAAATTTGATAAATTTTTGACTTACATAAACATAAAATTTGAATTTAATAGAAAATGCTTAAATCTAAAGCATAAACATTTTAAGGATAAACGGAAGATTAGGCCTTCTCGTGGTGCCCTCTGTTTAAACTATGTCCCTAATAACTTATTCTTTTTTAAGTAGCCATCATTCATGGAGAGAACAAATTGGTGATAAGTGCAAATTTTTGTGATTTGAGCTACAGTTATTTAATAAAAATCATTTGACTTTTATTAAATAACTCACGCTGTTCAGGTTGTATATACATTTAGTTATCCGCTTCAAACTCTATATTGTTCTTTGTTACAAATTGCATAGATAACTACTTAGCCAGTGATTCCGTATTTGTCGCAGCTTGTCCTTTTTGGACCTTGCGCCAGAAAACCCAACCAACCAACCGTATTTGTCGAATAATCTTTGTTGCACCAATACATCTATTAAGATTGCTTTCTTTTACATCAGTTTAATTAAGACCATTAACGTTTTTTTAATTCTATGAATTTTAAAAAGAGATCTGATCTTAATGTTTTGAATTCATCATGGCCAAAGCGTAATGATGTATGATGTCTTGAGTTTAGCATTTCTTTTACCAGAATAACTATAATTAAAAATTCTAATGAGAAATTGTTTGATACTGTGTCCTTAAAATGATACTCGAAAAAGCTTACAACTGTTTCCCAAAGACCACCAACGTTAATTGACATAGAAAATATAAATTTGTAGTCATTATTTTTTTATAAGAAAAGACTTCACGTTTTATTGTTGATTTCCTTTCAAATTTTATACAATTTATTTTCATCAACAAACATTTTTGTGTCACCAGTTTTAATACATATATCTGTTCTAACAATAAACCGTTTGAAAGAAGATATAAAGGCTTTTGATGCAAGTTGATTAGTTTTTCCAAATAAGTGCAAGACTAAACAAAACTTCTACATTTTTCAAAATTTATTAAATGTTTCATTCCTTTGATTTTTAAATACAACATGATACAGAAAACTGAAGTCAATTTATGTGACATTAATGTAATAAGTACTTTAAATTTTATGCTTAGGCAAATTACCAATTATTTGTTTCTGTATTTTTAGATTGCTTTCAAAAAATATAAGATGTTCATTACTATCCCATTTAAAGTTATAAATTTCAACCATTAAAAAGGCAAAACATTTGCTTTATACAATAAAATAAGAAATTGGTATAGGCAAGCAAATATTTTCATGATAATAGGAGATAAGTAGCCCAAACTGTCTAGTGGTTAGAGTAATTGACTACGGATGGGGGGACCTAGGTTCGAATCCCGGCTGGGGCATGGATTTAATTTCTCTTTCTCTGTGTTTCTTGTCCTTTTCTCAGATGATGGATGAATGTGGACCGCCTATAAACAGGCTTGTGGTGGTGTGGCGTGGGCGATGCTACTCGTACCTCCGTGACTTGGTTCACAGGTGCCCACCGGGTAACGATAAAATGAGTAGCAGTTTCCGGCCTTGCTTCATCTAATGTACTTACTTGCTGATGGGTACCCGCCATTAGAAATAAAAAAAATAAATATGAGATAAATCTAGTTATTAGACTTTGAGAAGAATATTTGAATTTCTTTATCTTTATCAAAATTCTAGTTATTTATTCTATCGTCATTCTAAGAATATTTTCTTCATCGAGATGTAGATTTAGAGATTTTAACTTATTTACAAGGGGCTCTTTATTAACTATTTTATTTCTCTCTTGTTATATAGCTTTTTCCATAAGTTTTCGCTAAGTTTTTATCATTGAAAAGTATAACTTACGTGTTTTCTTCCCAATGGGAATCTTAAATTATGTTCGAATTCGAAAAAATAATAAATTGATTAATTTTAAATAATTATTAGAAATTTTTAATCAATTGTATTTGAGAGTATTTTGACATGTTAAACTTACAAAGTTAGTGTTCCTAATATATCAAACTGTTAATTTTTTTAAAATTAGTTTTCAGATTTTTTTCAACAATTATCGCACAGTATACAGTTGTAACAAGAATGTCAATCATTGAAATCAGTAGAATTCTGTATCAGGGACCAAAGCTTTTTCTTCAAGTAACCAGATCTGCAGGGTTTTTCTTTTGAGGGCAGCAGGACTATCTGTTGAGGTCAATCAAGACTTTAATTTCCGTTACTTTATAAGCTATAAAAGGTTTTCACTTTCACATATTGAACCCTGAGTACAATGAAGCCAATCAGGAATAAGCTTAGATTGTAGCTTTTTTTTTAGAAGAATTTATTTTATCCACTATTTTTGATGGTAGTGAAACTCACATTAAATAAGACCAAGGTAAAGTCAGGAAAAGCACAACATTTTAAAGCAAGATTTATTTCGGATTCAATATTTTCATATACTTTCAAGTAATTTTTAGTCTTCTAATAAAAAAAGTATATTTCCTCATTTTTTTCATTGTAGTATCTATGTAAAATAAATCTTGGGATTCTCAGTTTCGAAAGTTAAGGGAATTCCATAAAACTCTCTCTCTCTTTTCTTAATCTAGAATTAACTATTCATCCTAAAATTGATTTCTTCTCCGTAATTCATGTAAAATGCATTTTATTCGTATTGTTAAGGGAACTTTTTTATTTTTCCTTCCATTGTCAAGCAATTTTTTTCGGTATTTCCTGTAATATTCTATGACCTTCATAGAATTGATTCATATTTCCTCAGAAGATGCTGGTGGCTGAAAGTTAACTTTATTTTTCTACCTATTTATTAAACTTGTCTAGTTAAAATAAAGTTTTCTGAACTTTAAGTTTGCTTTTTGCATTAATGTATTCGCGCTATAAGAATTTTGGAATGCTTCAACATCATTTGCTCCATCAACCAAATAACCAACATAGTGCACAATAAAGGAATAATGGGAGATTCTTTACGATAGTTCTTTACGATAGTTTTTTGTTTGAATATATAAAAATACTAGAATCAACTGCAAAAAGGCAGGATATAATCTGTAAATTTATATTTTATTATTTCTTTGTGAAAAATACTTTATCTTCCTTTCAAAGAAATTTCGTACCTTTTGATAAAGATAACTGTAAAACGTTTTTTCGATACCAGATGTAAATGCAAATTTATTGCAGCAAAATTTGATTAATAAATCCACTAAAGTAAGATTAAGATTTGAGCAAGTTATAAAACAGTCCTATAAAAAAATTTATCCATGTTTAAGGTAACTTATATCAAATAGAAGAAGATAAAATGTGTTTACCTGAAAGCAATTTCTCATAGGGAAACTTTCAATCATGTTTTCAAATTATCTCCTATTATTTCGCTTCTAAAAATGAGTATTTTTTTTTTGAATCTCTTTAAAAGTGTTTCAAAACTCTTTTCTGAAATCGCATACTTATCACTTAAATTAATTGAAACAGAAAATGGTTAAAGAAAATTTCGTATCGATTATTTTTAAAAGCTACAATTTCTTTAAATTTGTGAATAACATTTTGAGAATCTAGTTTTGTCATAATGATGCTAAATCCCATTAAAGCACTTTTTAAAGACTAGTGATTGCTTATTGCTAAACAACATTGCGATTTATTTTAGGATAAGATTCCGTTTACATGCGGAATTTACTTCTTTTAAAAAAAATAATAGCCCGTGCAAAATCGCATTTTTATTTACTAATTTAATTTGTTTCCAAATTAACTTATGATAAAAAAAGTTTATTTGGAATTTAATTGTCTGTATTTCTTAGCTGATGAAATTCAGGATCAACATAATTTGAATTTTTTGGTAAGTCTAATTTCGATACTTCTATTTGTTTTGTATATAAAGGTCTTTATCTATATCTACCTATTTATAATTCATCTTCCTATTTGTTTGAAATCTTTGTCATTATTAGAAAATCAATGTTTATTTCAAAATATATTAGTATCAAAATTGTTGTATAAATCATTCTTTTACATGTTAGGTAGTCCATTAATTCCTACTAAATTTCGTTACGTTTTTTTATCTAATAAATGAGTTAAGTCTGTAACTTTATTCGTACAGAAAAACGATTGCGGGCACGAGTCAAGTAGTAAGTCAAAAAGAGAAGTTAATTCCTCATATTTATATTTTTTTTGTAAAAAGTATCACGTACTTCGGTGCAAGAGGAAGGGAAATGCACCGATTAGTCATCGCATATGTGAAGAACTTCATTTCTCAACAATATTTTTCCGTTTTGCTGTTTGAATGTTTCCGGTTAAATTCCACCATCTCTGCATATGAGATTTATGTGTTTCCGGTGTGGATTTTTCTTTTCACATTTTTGGTACGTTTTTCATTTTTTTATATTCTAAAAGTTTATTAGAGTGTAATCAGTTAAAAACAATCTATGTTTATATCGTTATAACAATTATTAATAAAGATTTCTGGAAATTTGCAACAATTATATAAATAGAAGGAGAAATGAGAATATTGGACAACATGTATTTGAATTTGATAATATGATTAAATTTTTACTTTAAAAGAGTTTTTTTTTCACTTTAAGGCTTGGAGAATTAAAATTTAATTTTCGACATATTTTCTATATCTCTTTGCTTTACAATAAATTTAATAAATTTTTCTTACTTCGGAAGATCATTATCAAGTTTTCTTTTAAAAATAATACAGATTAGCATTTATATATTCAGTTTGTTCCTTTCCGAATTTATATGTTTGATAGCTCTTATAAGTTTTGAAATATTGTCTGCAAATTTTTATTAATTTAATGATTTATGTGTTAGTTCCTCTAAAAATAAAACTCCGCTATTAATTTATTGCTTACATACCTTCCTTCAAGAGTTTTTTTAAATAAAGAATTAACATTATCATCTGTTGTTTAAATGAATTTTGCTTCACTTTTTAAGAATGTAAATAATACAGCTTTAAAGTAAAACTTAAAAACTGTATACAAGTACAAAATTATTTACTGTAACTATATTATTTGAAATAATACATTTAAAAACTATATTAAAGTTTTCATCAATTACATCATTGCTAAAAATTAAAAAATGAAACTGGCTCTTAAAAAACATTGTAGCTTTTATAATTATCACAAAATATTTGTCATTATATCTCTAGAAGTGTTATCATAGATGTCTTTTTACCTTCATTTCAATTTTTTGTCAAGTTACATTTGTTGTAATAAAAACCATCCAACAAAAAATTCTACATATTTTTAAAAAAAAAAACGAAAGCAATGTTTTTAGTTTGTCAATGCAAGTAATAATCTTTCAAATTTATGATTTTCTAATAATGTTTTGGTAGCTTCTCAAGGCTTTTAGCCGTTTGAAACTTGACCGTGAATCCAAAAAATAATCAACTTCATTGGAGACGTCCTGTTCAGAATCGAAAATAGCACCACAAAATATTACTGAGGTGTGGAAAAAGTTTAAGGTCTAATGGAGGGATGTCAGGGTTGTATGATAAGTGGAGAAAAAGATCCCATGTGAGAATTCTTACACAGTTCAGCTGGTGCATGCAGATACATATGGTTTTGAATTATTTTAATGGAAAAACAACTTTTTCTTTGGTATTAAGCTAAATTTGTAAATTAATTACCTTACCAATACAAGTAAATATACCATTGTACACCTTAGTGTTTATAATTTTAACTTTATAATACTACCCGGCATTACAACCAGATACAAAACAGGATCTTTTTGTTTGTCTAATTAGGCTTTGCGACGCAATCGACGGGCTGATCGGGAATATGATGCACAAAGAGCTTTTTTTTATCTTGTGTTGACGAAATAAGTCAATTTTTTTCATCACAAATGACAATTTAATTGACAATTTTCGTTGATATTCGATCAGATTATTTCAGACCTTGACGTAATTGTCCTCATCTGTTTGTGTCACTTTATGTAACACATAGCTTCCACGGCAAGTTTATGCAATGCATAACACGACTAATGGGCATTGCACTAATTTCTAACACCTTAGCTTATTCTTGAGCAGTTGAATATTGATTTTCTTCAATCATTTTCCATCATCTTCTGATCTCATCAATATCAGTTGTCCGTCCAGAGCGCTCTGCTTCTTGAATGGCATAGTCCTCGTGTTTGAACTTTCGATTCAATCCACTTCCTGGTGTCATATGATGCAACAATAGTTCTTAAAGCTGTACACATGATTTTATGACATCCTGAAGCTGATGTTTTTGCAATAGATCTGGAAGTAAATGATAGTTCTAATCTGGTAGCATGATAATTGTATTTTAGACTCTTGTGCTTTATGTTAAGAATATATTTCTACATATCTCACAAAACGATGTTCTTCATCAAAACTTTTAAATACTAAAGATCGACTAATTAAATATAAAAGATCATGCCAACATAAACTCTTTGGGCAGAAGAAATTAATGGTGACGAAAAGCTTTAGTTACAACCCTATATATTTTTCTGGTAACAAATGGAAAATTTCAGCCTTCAATTTCAAACATTTTTGCATCATTTCTAAATTGTTTTTATGAACATAAATATTTATTCTTCGCACTTTTCATAAGACAATAATCAATTCTTATTTCCTCAGTGCTCTTATTTCTAACGTTTCCATAATCAAATACCTGTAAAAGTCTGTATCAATAAAAATGATTTTCAGGAATTTAATGATAGGTCATTGCAAAACTTTTCAACCTTAGAATGTATTTCGATGATACTGTGCAATCGATTTAAAGAAGTAATTTCTTTTATGGATTTCTAAAAAAATAAAATTTACTGAAATTAATTTATTTATTTTAGCAAAAATAATATTTATCGGAATTAACGAAGGACAGATATCAGCTTCATCTGTAATCCTCCAATGATACATGTACACTTATAATTTATGTAACTCTCACTTGGGTATTAAACAAATCCGCCTATATTATAAAATAACTCTTAACAATTTTATTTGCTTGGGACAGATTTTTTCTTGAAATCAATAAGTAAAAACAAGAATATATAAAGTTATTATTATTAATCAAGATGAAGTGAATTAAAATGCAATTATGATTTCAAAATTATCTCTAGTAAAACAAATTTTATTCAGATTATGCAAACATTTATTATTATTATTATAGAATATTAAAACATTATTTCTAAATACATATATTAATATGCTTTTATAAAACTTTAAAATTTTATGTAAATAAAATTTTAAAAAAATGATCTCATTTTTTTAAATATATTTAATATAAACCTGAAAACTGAAATTACACTTTACAGAATAATCTTTCTAAAAATTAAATTGATTATTGGATATGTTATGTATTTATTGTAAACTATTTTATATTTATTATTATTATTTAGTTTACTTACATTTATGTTCTTATTTCACCTTAAAAAATACAAACCTAGTACATTTTAAGTCATCATAAGCGGATTATGATAAATAAAATACTGTATTCCAATTAAGTAAGAAATACATTTTTGGTATAATGGATAGGGTTATATAACATGATTATCAGCTTATGTAACGTTTGATGAATAAAAATATTAAAGCATTTTATATCTCTGTGTATAACATTTTCTTCTAAATGTATGAATAGAATACCTAACTAGATTTGAAATCCTATTCATATTCTTACCTTATAAAACATTCTTTTTATTTCCTCATGTTTTGGATAATTTGTATTTTTTACATAAATGGTTTTTTTACGTTTTTACCTTTTAACTGTACAATTGCTGCTAAATCACTTAATTAATGGTAAAACCATTATCACAAAGAGAATGTTAATAATGAAGTAATTGATTTTCATTTAACTGGATCTTCTAATATGAAATTGAATACTACATCAATCATTTTATTTTTTAAAGTAAAAACATTTCTACTTCAAAAGATGTTTGCATATTATAAAAATTAACAATTGTAAAACATTAAAATACATACAAGTGACAAACGCTGAAATCTGATCTCAAACTAATTAGTTTCTAAAATTTTAGTAGTCATTGGGAACTTTATATTTAACGCATTTTTTACATTACAATGTGATATTTTTTTTATCTTAGAAACATTGTTATTCTATGAAAGTTATAATTTTTTAAGATTAGAAAATTTTTTTTTTATGTTTAGCTTCTATAAAATTATTTCGTAAACTCATTCGTATAATAGATAAAATGGGTTTTTGTCTAACTTGTTTTTGAAGATATGATATGTATATTCCTTCAATTTCCATAAAAATTCACAAATTTTAGAGCATTTAGTATTCGTTATGTTTCAGAATAAATATCTTATATATGTAAAGCTAATTATAGTGATATATCCTGGATGATAAATATCCTAAAACAAATTAAGCCAATATAAAGATTTGGGATGTCGATGTATCTAAAACAATTTATATATTTCAATTTCAATACTCTCTACAAAAGAAAAAAAATCAAAATGACTTACTCAATAAATTAAAAAAATAATGAATGTCTTATCCCATTTTGAAAACATAACCTTCTAAAATTAAAATATTATAAGTCCAAGGCATATTTGATAAAACTATTGATAATTATTAAAGTAAAACAACTTAATATTTATCTAGGATCAAAATTTGCTCTCAGACAATGCATTTTGTTAAAAAAAAATTATTAACAAGAAATTATAAGCTATTTTGATGTTCCATGCTAGGATATCTTCAGGGAGGGTTTATCTTAAATTCTAATTCATATTTTCAAGACGTAAGCAGTAAGCTATTGATAAAATTCCTAGAACACATAAAAAGGAATGTGTAATCAACAGCAGCTGGGATCGAATCAAGACCTTATGCCTCGAAGAGCTTTATCTGTCTATTACGTCCACGAGATCTTCGTACTCTTTCTCCCTACTAGATCTCATAATTTTCCTTAAAATTTATTTATTGCTAGCGACACATTATATGCACAGATTTTTTATTGAAAAACTTATAAACAGCGAATTCATTTCTTAAAATTATAATGGGAATTAAAATTTTAGAATACATTCTACCATTTACATGTTGTAATTTGAATTTTCATGGAATATTTTATTTTTCTGGTTAAATTATTACAGCTTTATTTTACAAAATATTCAAATATTATTCCTCTCCCAAGTATTAGAAGGTAAAAAAATTTTTTTTATCAAAAGTCTTTAAGAATATAAAGAAATATTTATTGTTAGAAATTTTATAATATTGATGTAATTATTCTTATGGATATTTAGAAAAACGAAACAGTAAAATGAGCATTTTTACGTAAAAGATATCTGTATTTAACTTTATTTTACGGAGTATTTTGAATTTCCATTTTGTCTTTTGTATAGAAAATATGAAATACTTGACATGTCTTACCTATACTCATACTCTGCACTAGAAATTCAATACAATAAATTAAAAAAATATTGTAAGGCAAAAAACCTAATGGTAACATGCATAAACTTGCCTGAATATCTGGAAAAAAAAGCTACGTTACAGTTATTTCAATGCCTTTAATTTTTTTTATTTTAAGGTATAATTATTGCATGGAAATAAGTATGTGATCAATATCAAAATATTCATATTGACTATTTGTCGATTTTTTGTGAAAATTATTTACCCCTAAATCGTTTATTAATAGATTCAATACTGCAAATATATTACCATCATTATACGTTTGTGAGACTTTTTAAAAATATAAAACTAAAGGAATTGTATATATTACAATGCACACATTTTATCAAATCAATTTATTTCAGATAGCTCCAAATAAATGATTAAAATTAATAATTTATGTGGACTAACACAAAAATTATTAACTTTATCCTCACAAACAATATTAATTTCTTCCTGAATAATTACTATACCAAGAAACATTTTAAATAACTAATCATATTCTGAATGTAAAATACATTTTTGTAATGTGTAAATATATTATAAAAATATATTGCAGTTTTATATAAAAGTTAAATATTTTATACTTGAATTTGTAATGAATGAAAAATGAAAACATAATAATTTGAAACGCATCGTTAAAATAAAACAAACAGGTTGCATAAACTTTTAGAATAAATTTTGCTAAGAAATAAACCATTATTTTCCCCATTCTGAAATTATTTAAACACAGAGGATACAAATTCATAATAACTGACAAAATTGAAATATTTAAGCAATAAATTATTAAAGAAAAGGCATTTGATTTTTCAAACTCTACTGAGAATTAAAGGAATGTCTCTAAATACATTTTTGACCACATAGGAAATTTATTAAAATAAATATAGAATATATCTACATTCTTAAAAGAGTAGCATTCTAATTAAAATTATTATAGAAATTTATTACTTTGCTTGGAATGTGCTACTTTTTAAAGAAATTATGAAAATCATTTAGAGTATTTTATTAAGTTTAAAAATATTAAATTTGTTTGAAATAACATTATTGTTAAAGTGTACCCAATTTAATCCTCTGTTTCTAAATTTAAAATAACAGTTAAATTTAATGTAATATATTTTATTGTTATTCATTAATTTATGTGTTCAGTATTTACATCTTATAATAATAAATATTGATCTTAAATAAAATATTTCTTTATTTCTTGTACAATAAGAGAGAAAGCCAATAAAAGGGAAATATTTAAATAAAATAAAAGCTAAAAGTGACATTCCAACATTGATTTATGCAATAACTGAACTAGAATCTTCAGAAAAATTGTATATTAAATTTTAAATTAAAAATTTACAAAGTTCATATTTTGTGATTTTTAATTAAAATATAGTACCAAAAATATTTTTGAGAAATGAAAGCAGAATTAATGCCATAGCCTAAGAATATCGAAATGAAATTCACAATATGAAAAGGAACACATTTAAAAATTCTATCAATTATAGTGTTTTTGTCATAAAATGGTCTGTAAAATATATTTTAATAATATATTTCAATTGAATGAGGTAAATTAATTTAGTGGGAATTGATAACAAAATAATGCAACCAATTCATTTTGCTTCAATTCAACATTCAAAAAAAGCTTAATATCTATATTTTAAGCATTTCCCTATTTTTTTTCTGATATATTATATCACATCCGTTTCCATTAGAACCTCTTATATTTCAAAAATTTAAGTTCTTAAACAAACAAAAAGTGAATCAGGTGAACTCTATGATTAAGAAAACTTCATACAAAAATTTAACATATTTTTTATGGTTAATATACCAATAATGAATATATGCAGGTTAATTATAGAATATAATATTATCAAAGCTGGAAAACAAGATGTTCTAAAAGGCATCGATTTAGCAAATTTTAATGTTGAATCAAAGGCTGATTCATATGTGATAGTTTTCACATCAAAATCGTAAGCGTAATCGTAATCCCAAGGAAACACAATACTATAATGGTGTACAACACTGTCAGCAGTGTATCGCAGCACTGCAAAACTAAAGTTTGTATGAGTTAGTCTTTAATGACCGTATTCACCAATAACGGGTTAACTTGAGTGTAGCCTATCTCGGATATAACTCAACTCTAGTATGACTCGCCGATTCTTATTCACGGAGTGGGGAAATTCCCGTGTAAAACAAATTTAGAGTTAACCGAACACGACATGTAAGACGGCTTCTGATTGGCTAGCAATCTTGCACATCAATGTCAACAAACATATCTGTGAAGTCCGCCATTGTTTGCTGAATCGGCGCTAACACTCCGAAATCGTAAGGTTATTCTAGGGATCCATGTAGGCGAGTTAATCGCTGTTTTTGTCTTGGTAAATAACGTTTCATGACTTAACTCGCCCTTTACCCTGAAACCTCGTTTAACTCTGGTTGGTGAATACGGCCGTAAGTGAAGTAAGTGATGAGAGCATTGTATTGATTTTTCGTCACTGCCGTCAACGATAAATAACTCTTGCATTGAATTTTGTATTATTAATAAATTATCTGCCATTATTTTGAGTATCTTATAGAACAGTCTATCAATACCATAAATATAATATATAGTCCTTCACAGATTATTTTCGAAAATGAAAAAAAAAATTCTTACTTTATATAGTAAAAAGTAGTGCTGCAATCATGGCTGCACTAAATTCATTAGGATTTGCATAGTCCATTGTAAAATATTTCATGAAATTGACGAGAATTGTATAAATATACAACAATATATTTTTGTTATTAGTGTTTTGGATTAACATTTGTAAGATTTATACGTTAATCAAGGTGCCAAATAAGTATTTCAAATTCCATATAAAATTATTGTATCGTAAAATTGGGACAAGTTACTGATTTTATGCTCCGAAGCTACGAAGAGATATAAACAAAGTTAGGACAAAAGAAATTGATCAAATATACCAAACGAACTGTAAAAAAATGTTATTTTAATTAACAGTTTTTCCTGCGTTTTCTGTAATTTCAAATGTATAATATTGAATAATATAATATTGAATAATAATATAATATTTGAATATATAATATGAATATAATTGAATATATAATATTGAATAATATTTCAATATAATGTATAATATTGAAAGTTTCGCCTGAAAATATAATAATGATGTAAAAGTGTAACATATTTTATTTTTAATTTAACAAATTTAATGTAAAACGATATATTTTGATTCCCATACATTTTTATAATCATTAAATTCATAATTCTAAGTTACTGTATGAAAAGAAAGAAAGCTTATAATT
>JAPDSC010060627.1:0-26352 GCA_026290005.1 Latrodectus geometricus
AATAAAAATCATTTCCTTAAAATTAAATACAGGAAATAGATAAGAGAAAATCCTTTAAAATATTTGGAAGATAAAGTAGAAAAGTGCTTAAAAAATATTGCGATGCGTCTTTTTAAGTGCGAAATAAAGAGTATATCCTAAAAATTCGGAAATATCTTAAGATATATTTACCTATTTTCAGGAAATTTGTTCTTTTTAAATTATGTTGTCAAATACTTCTGTAAAAGTGTCAAATCCTTAAACCTAAAAAACTAAACAGCTTCAATATTTCAACTGTGAATTTTTTATAACTGTAATAGAGAATTTTTATTTCGTGAAACCTTTGATTTATAAATTCTGAAATAAAAAATACATTATTTATGGAAGATCATGTTATTTATGGAAGACATTATCATGTTTTCATGAAATGCGTTCATTTCTATTTTGTATAAAACCATTATAGTGAAGAATTAGCTGAAAGAGAGATTTGCAGGTATAAGAAGGTTTCGAATTTCCTCCAAAATTAGGTATTTTACTAGAGTTAGAAATTTAATAGTCACTTACATTTTACGTTGATTTAATATCATACTATATATGAAAGTAAGTTTTATTGGTTTGATTCGAGTACATCTCTGCGGTGTTGGTTAAGAGATCCTTAACTTTCAATTCAAAAGTTTCGTGTTCGACTCCCACCTCAGTCAAAAGTAATAAAAAAAAAGTTATTTTGATTGGCAATAAATTATTTATTTACTTTAAAACTCTCTATTTTAGAACAAATCAATACAAAAAATTTTTGAACAATACTTTTACTTTTAGACCGCGATGGCTGAGTAAGTATAGCTGACGTATTCTAAAATTCATTTCATCAGTTCATGAATTCGATTCCCATCTCAGATTTGAATGTATGCAGCGGTTTGGTTTATTAGTCATTTTATGGGTACCATTTGCTCAAAGGGGCTAATTCAACCGGACCTAGGGTTAAAAATGGACTCTGAATTACTACAAACATTCAATTGAATTAATTTTTTTTGTCGAGTTCCAGCCAGGCTGGCAATATGGGGTGTGCTGCTCCACTTTTCCAACTGAACCATAATTTGGTGTGGAGTCCGACTTCCTCAGTACACACGTCATAGGTACCCGTTTATAGGGTAGGCAAGCATTCGTACTCCATTCATACAAGGAAAGGACAAAGACAGAAAGTACATCCATGCCCGAACCGGGATATGAACCAAGGATCTCCCTATCTGCACTAAGGCACGCTGACCACTAGACAGGGTGGGCGGTAATTGAACCAATGAACTATCGAATAGAAAATCAGAGTATTAACCATTTATCTATCAGTTGTATAGTGGTTAGGAAATCACATTAAATCATATGCTATGATTGAATGGATAAATGAAATATAAATTATTAAGATTTATAAAATAAAATATGTGTTTTATTTAATTTTATTACAATTAAATACCTGAGGCTCATACGACTCCCATTAGTGTGAAAGTAAAATAACATGATGAAAATCTATGTATTTCCTAGAATCAATGTGATTTTATTAAAAATGTATGAATTGTTTTCTCAAACATTAGTTTTTTTATGTGTTTTATAAATTATCAAAGTTTAAGTAAGTTCTAAAATTTATTATTTATTCGTTAGATATATCTAATAAATTAAATTAATCATGTTTAAGTATTTGTATATTGAGGATTGAAAATCATGGATAAACGATTTTGAATATTAAATTTTGGTTTAAGAAATATTATGAATATAAAAATATATACAGTATAATGTAACTAGAGCATATGCAAAAATTAAATAAAATTTATTATATATATATACCGATTTAATTACGGCATGGAATAATTGATGAGAGAGAATTTAATCGAGATTTTAAATTCTCCAGCATGGGTATTTATATTCTTTTAAAAATGATTTCATGTGATGACTATTTCCTGTATTATGGCTTAAGAATGAGATATGAAAGATATTTTATTATTAAATTTATCATAATTTAAACGCTAAAATGAAGATTTAAATATTGAAATGCTTAAAAATGGATCTTAGACGGGTAATAATGTTAAGCCAGAATTGATGGTTTCTTCTCAAGCATTTCCACTCTGTATTCATTTTATTTCTACTTGTGCTTTAAACTATATATGTCAAATTCTTACTGTAGACAGAATGTAGTTTTCGCCCGATAATAGAGATTTGAATACCTTTGTGTCGTTGCATTTTGAAGGGAAGATTATCTCTCAATCTTCTTAGCGCCGCAATTCGAATTCTCGAAATTCATTCTAAATTGTATTTATAGCACACGTGAGGAAATCTCAAAGTGAGGAAGTTGATACGGAAATGGAGATATAAAGCGATAGAGGGAACTGGATACTTGATATAAACTGTGAAGTTATGTGCTTTTTTTTTAATCTCAAATCCTATTACTTTCTTCAGATCTTCATAAATACCACCAAACCGGAGATATTCGAACAATGTATTCACACAGAATAAAAAAAGGCTTTTGCATGGTTTTGAAACTTAAGAGAAATTAACATTTTTTCTGTTTTCTATATTATCATGGAAGTTATTACATTGCACGGCTGGAACTGACAAACGATGAAGATAAGGATATCGCTCTTCGGAGCATAAAGTCGATCCCAATCTCTTTTGAACAACGAGAGATGGATGATGCACTTCTCTTTGTATGCATGTCGGTCGGTGTGCGTATTTGGGAGTTTTCTGGGTTTCCTCAGTTGCAACACGTGAATATGACCCCTATCAACGAGAAGTCTTCCTGGAAGTCAATTAACGTCCACTTCAGTGGTAACAAAGGATATGGTTAGAGTTCATTGTGGTCTAATGGTAAGCCTAGTGCTTTTCAGAAGATAAGGTTCCTGGTTTGATCCCAACTACTGTTAATCAATGAAAGATTGATGCTGCACTTTTGCCCTCACATGCAAGACTGTTGAAGTGGGCACTTGGATGTTTTCCGGGTTTCATCCTTTTGGAGATGTGAATACAGCCCTCAATCTAAGAAAAATCTTCCTGGAAGACAATTTATGCGGCGAAATGTGCTTTAAATTGCTTTCAGTTGCTGGGTAATCTACAGGGTGATCGTTTTTAAAGTGACAGTGTTTGGAGCGCCCTGAATTTTGACCTAATAGTCGAAATGGCACCAAACTTGGTATTTAGACTAATCAAGACATGGGAAAAAGGATTCCGTGAAAAAAAATGTTTAGTTCATAAATTCGCCACTAATGTATTTTGTGGTGCTGCTGTAGTTTACAATAACGAGAATTAGCATAAAACAAGGGTATAAACGAAAATTATAATTATGCGATGACAATGCCAGTAATAGGGGCTATAAAAGCAATTAGACAACCCTGACAAATAATCTCAGCTGAAGTAAATGAGCTCCAGTTGCCCTCACTTAACCAAAAACATGCGTTACTGGTGAAGCTGTGTTATATGAATCAATGGAATGCATCCGCAGCTCTTCGGAAATTTCAAACCACAAAAAAAATTACGTATTATTATTGTTATTTTTGAGAACGGTGCTCACATTCAATGTGGTCTAATTCCTCACTGGGGAAGTTAATGTAGTAAATAAACGTTAATAATTTAACTGTACGATTGCATGTGCTAGTATTTTTCTTGTCTCACATTTCAAGCATTGTAAAGCGTCACAAAATTACTTAGCAGTAATTTTTGAAACTAAAACTTTTTTTCACGGAATCCTTTTTCCCCCATGTCTTGATTAGTATAAATACCAAGTTTAATGCAATTTTGGTATTAGATCGAGGTACAAGGCGCTCCAAACACTAATTTTTTTTTTAAAAAAAAGATCACATTGTACTACGCAATGACCAACAATACAAATACGAGCTCTCCCTAACCCAAACATTTAGAATGCAATGCATTTTCAGGAGGGACGGGGGAAGCGTGAAACATACCAACCTTATATCTAGCCATAGTTGGTTTGTATCTCAGTGGTCAATTTTCACACACGAGGGTTAATTAGATCCCAGTTGCACAACAGGAGACATTTCTTACGTTTCTACTACCTCCATGCATTTCTGCTGGAATGGTTGGTTGGAAATTATTTAGGTTTTCTCCCTTGCGACGTATATCCCCTCAATCTTTGAAAAGTTTTGCTTGTGGCAACGATGATTTAGAAACACAGTAATTTATCCTATGGTCAGGTTCAATCTTATCCAGTTGCTTATCTAAGTTTTTCTTGAAATACAATAATAAAGTTGGAAGTATAGTTGTTTACTTTATTTCATAACAAATTTCTACATTTTTAAGGGTAAGATAAAATATATAACTTTAAATATTAGTTAATTTTAATGCGATACACTTCATGGTGTCAGCAAATTGCTTTGTATAACATAAAAAAAATTGAATTTAACAATATTTCGATTATAAAGGGTGTTAGTAATATATTCCCGGATAGTAAATCGGTTAATTTATTGCACTTATTTAGTATAAAAGTGATATATTATTAAAAACTTAAAAATTCCACGTTTCATCAATTGTGACAATGTATTTCATTAATTCAGCTTTTTAAATAACAACCGGAATTTGTCAAATAATTGTTGTTGTTGTTACTTACGAGACTTGGCGAAGCCAATCCCGCTCGTCAGAGACTGGACGAATGAAATCAGAAAGTGCATCTTCCGTTTTTGAATAGAGCACCCCCATACGAAAGTGGAAGTACGACTTTAGTTCATAGATGGCAGCACCCACCCCTCTGGGTCTTCCAATTTAGAGATTGAAGCCATAGAAAACCCATAGTCTGGCTCCAATCATCCCCAGAGGTATTAATTTCGAATGGAACATGGAGGAAATTGTGGCCCGACATATTTTACATGCCCCAGTGACATAAGAGAACACGACGGATCTTCGGCTAAATCGGGATTCGAACTCACTAGTTTCTTGTAACGAGAACGACGTCCTAACCAACCAGCCAACCACGGCCTTTCAAGTAATTAGACAATAAACTGTCACTTGTAGTATGCAAAAGACACACCCGCAAGATGTATTTTCTGATGTAAAATTGTGTTAAGGAACGACTTATAGTTAAGTCGTTTTTTAAACTCTTTCTGTTTATTATAAATTTAAAACGAAAATGTTTCCTAAAATATGTAGACCTCCGTATTTATAATCATTAGTATACAAAAGACAACTTATGAACCATATTCTGGAAACTCATTTGTTATTGAAAAATATAAATTATAATATTCCATGATTTTTGTTAGTTTTAGTTAAATTATTATTTTACCGAGTTAATTTTTTGCAGGTAAATTTAAAAATAATGATTTTTTTGGTCCAGTGCTAGCCAGGTTGGCAATATGGGGTGCTCTACTCCACTTTTCTAACTGAACCGTGATTTTGTGTGGTGTCTTCCTCAGTACAAACATGTCATAGGTACACGTTTATGGGGTAGGCAACCATTCATACAAGGGAAAGACAAAGGCAGGAGAGAGAGAAAGCAAATCCATGCCCAAACCGTGATTCGAACCCAGGATTTCCCTATCCGCAGTTAGGCCTGCACACTACTTGACAGGGTGGTTGACAGGGTGGTCAATAGTATTTAATTTTATAGTCTCATCGGTCCACGAATATTATTTTCTGATATGTGTGCGAATGCTTTCTTTGTAAATAATTTTTTTAGGGTCCAAGATGATCACTTTATATTATATGCAAGACTGGCTGTAAGAAAACTTTCATAATGGTTATATACATTTCATATAACCACATAATCATACAAGTCGTACGTATCCTCAATATGCAAATCAATGTAGGTCTAGATTGCTCTAAAGGTTTTTTCTCCTACTCCATTTGGAAGAACTTTTTTAAACCGTGGACTGTACTCATGGATAGAAAAGCAAGCTAGTATTTCAATGGTCAGAGATTTAGACTACAATTCAACAGTTCGTGAGTTCGATTACCATCTCAAGCGTGAATGTAGTAGATTGAAATTTGTATTTATGCCATTGATTCTAGTAAAATGAACATGTAAATGTAATCCT
The DNA here is from genome assembly GCA_026290005.1 of Latrodectus geometricus. Classification (NCBI taxonomy): domain Eukaryota; kingdom Metazoa; phylum Arthropoda; class Arachnida; order Araneae; family Theridiidae; genus Latrodectus; species Latrodectus geometricus. The sequence continues at coordinate 6,003 of JAPDSC010060627.1, forward strand.
AGAGTGATAACCCAAGGTTTAACTCATGAATTGAAAAAAAAAAAAGAAAGGTAATTCAGAAAACTCCCAAGAGCCTCCTACATAGATGGGAATTCAGAAAGAAACCACTTTCTCCCATTGGTTAAAGGTGATTTGAATCGAACATGGATCTTTTACATTAAAAACTTAGTTTAACCAGAAATTTTATAAATTTTGAACACAATGAGAAATAAAACCCTTAATTAATTAATTATATATATATTATATATATATATAATTACTTACAGGTTTCCCTTTTACTTTATATCTTGGATCAAGATTTATAAAAAACACGCACTTTAAAATATATTGTCAGATACTAATCTAATTACACATCTCTCTATATTTTAAATTTAACGAGTCAATATAAAACAAGAATAAAAAATATCAGAAATGATTAATGATGCCATTAAAATGAAAGTAACAAATGAATATTTAGAAAATATTTTTACTACAATAGAATTTACTGCATAAAATAAATAGAGATAATATATAAAATAAATAGAGGATATAAAATTTATACCGTAACATTATTCAATAAATGATTATTTATGTGAACCTTTATAAAAGAGTAGTTACCATTTAAATATACGCATAAAATTATTTTGCTTTTATTTTAATTCGAGACAAAACCGAAAAAAGATGAATAATATTTACTCACTTATGTAGCCAATGTGTCACAGTTATGCGAAATTTAAATTCCAAGCAAATAGGTTTTTAAAAGTTAAAAACTAGGGATTTTCCAGAGGCTTAAATCTTCATCCGAAAGAATTGTGTCGATAAATTGGCGATTTCCCGAACAACGTCGCTTTTTACTTCCTACTCGAATCTGCGGTTTAATATACATATTTTCGAGCAAAAAGTCGTTTGTAAGCAATAAATTAGGATAACGAGAGCAAAAATTCGCCAAATTTCTCTCTCGAGAGAGAAATTATCATAAAGAATGTTCTTCCATATAAATTCAAACTATTTCGAACTCCCTTCCAACAATCCATCAAATATTCTTCTTTTACCCTTCAAAAGTTTGATATACATCAGGGGTAAAATTTGTTAAATTTGCTACAAATGTAGTTGAAAGGATATTTTTATCCTACATACCTTAAGGGGAAATAGAAAAGTTATGATTTGAAAGAATAAAGCATTAAATTTAACATATTTTGGTAATTTCTTTAGAATAAAGAGTATAAAATGATCCTAGAAAATGAATTGACAATCTTTTTTTTATATAAAGGACTTTTCATAATATTTATTCTGTGTGACTATTAAAAAGCATTAGTACATTGTGAAAATAAATTGTCTTTTTCTTTTATTTCAATCTGCCGCCTATTCTGTCTAGTGGTCAGCATTCCTGACTAGGGATGGGGAGGTCCTGGGTTCGAATCCCGGCTTGGGAATTCATTTACTTTCTCTTTCTTTCTTTGTGTTTCTTGTCCTTTCCCGAGATGATGTATGAATGTAGCCCACCATATAAACAGGTTGGTGGTAGTGTGACATGGGTAATGATAAATTTCCTCCATGTTTTGGTTGTCAGGTGCCCACCGGGTAACGCTAAATGAGTAGTAATTTCTGGCCTTGTTGTTAATCACCCAATGTTCGCCATTATTAAAAAACTTTTTTATTTCAATCTATATTACTTCGAAAATAACGGACATTAATTAGACACCACAATTTGGATAATCTAACAAATGAAAGTTTTTGTAAGATTTCAACTACCCAAAGAGAGTCTTGCTTTCTAGGAGCACATTGTCATAAAAAATTGTCAGCATTGCAGTATCTCTAGTGAGGAGCTTGTAAAACGTTCAAGCACTCACTAGACAGAATCGGGAAAGAAAGTACGCAACAATCAGTTATAGTCATTTGAACATAAGATTTTCCAGGCTCATCAAACCATCCAAACACCCACCCTACAGAAGTTCATGGCGAAAGCAAATAATATATATATATATATATATATATATATATATTTCTAACGGCAGGCACTGGGTGATTAACCTTCGCCACAACAAGGCAGGAAACTGCTATTCCTTTAGCGTTACCCGGTGGGCATCTGTGAATCAAGTCATGGAGGCGAGTAGCATTACTCACGTCACACCACTACAAACCCGTTTATAAAGTGGGCCACATTTATCCATTATCTCAGAAGAAAGGACAAAGAAATACAGAGAGAGAAAGGAAGGGAACGTCCATCTTTAAACCAGGATTCGAACCGGGACCAACAGCTTAGGAGTCAGGAACGCTAACCACTCAGCCGGCGCGAATATTTAAGATTCAGTTAATTATTGAATAGTGACTAGATGCGAACCTTGGATCTTCCATTAAGAGAGAAATGTGGTTTTAAAATTAGTTCTGTAGCCTCACATATTTTTTTTATCCATGACTTATCTCTAACATTATGAATGTGTATTTGTTCTTTACTCTTGCCTACAACTAGCTGATAGAATGGTCAGCACTATGTCCTTCAGCTTAAAAACCATGGACATAAATAGCATATTTTGAACTTACTTAAATTCATATCTCCTGGTCGAATATCCTGTACAATAAGTAACTGTATAAAGGCAAAACCAAACTGAATCTAAATATGAAGGATCCATAACCTCATGTAATTTAAGCCATGCACTTACTCTGTCTTTGGTATGTACCAAAGGGAATCTTGACTCATCACTTGAGGTAATATTTATCATCATCTTTCCGAGTCTATGATTATCGTTGTACCCTGTTTTGTTCAATCATCAAAAGAATTCTCGATGATCTCCTGTTTTCAATTGAGGAAAGAAGTTTTTGCATGGTATGGCAGTTTTGACTCATCAAAGCTCGAGGTAATTTAACAACACTGAATTCCGTTGTCAAGCATTTTAACATCCATCGTGTAAATTGCCTTTCCATAAAAATAGTGAGCCTTAGTCCCATATCTCAAGGAAGGAAAACTCCCGAGCATTCACCTGGAGAGACATGCATGCATTATCAAGAAAGGCAATATTCACCTCCTGGTATTCAGCAGTGACTGGACTTACACCCGGGATTTATGCTATCATAAGCATTGTCCTACTACTAGGCCACTGTGAGCTCTGGTGTTAGAGCTTACACATTGTTATACACAAGATCTAATTTAATGAGTAATTTGTTCACTGAGGCCCATCTATGACTAGTTAATCTTGGTCATCTACACACTATGTTCCGTAGTGGTTAGTTTTAGTATAGATAATTTTACAGGAATTGCTGTACTCACTGTACACCTAGAGTAGTATAAAAAATTTCAAGAGTCTGTCCTGATGGAATTGCACATTCGACGATCTCCGACGATTGGACCACGATCGAATGACTTAAATTCGTACTCTTACTCATTTTTTTTTACTATTACTGATACCATGAGCAGCACATGAGCAGCACATGATTACATCATTTGCAAATTTATACTGACCTTGAACACAGCTCAAAATTTGCACATCCCTAATTCTGTTGATATCTATTTTACACTGGATTGATTTTCTGATATATGCACTCCTTATCTAACGGTTCAAACAAGAAAGCTCTATTATACTCGATTTCAATTATTTATTATCATAGTAATTAATATTCAGGAATTCAGATAAAATTAAAAGTCTAGACTTCTACAAGTCTGGTATGTTAAAGATCGGAATAGAAACAATCAGAGAAACATTTAATCATGAAATGAAAATGAAACACGCATATTGATTAAAAATAGCTACGTGAGAGAACATAATCTATATTACTTGAAATTTCTTTGCTTGTATTTGCTTACGAATAATTTAAAAAAAAATTCTTATAGTATTCCATATCAGAAGGGAGCATTTAATAACTATACTTTATATATATTCTGCCCAATAACTGAGTGCTTAGCGTTCCTAACTTCTAGGCTATTGGTCCCGGGTTCGAATCCCGGTTCAGGCGAAGACGTTTTCTTTCACTATCTTTCTTTGACCTTTCTTTTGAGATCATGTATGTGATTGTGGCTCGCCCGTTAAATGGGTTTGTGGTGGTATAACGTGGGTAATGCTACTCGCCCCCGTGACTTGATTCACAGGTGGCTACCGGGTAACTGTAAATTAGTAATTTCTGGCCTTGTTGAGGTGAAGGGTCAATCACCCAGTGCCCGTCATTGGAAAACACTATACTTTATATAGTCGTTATGAGAAGCTATATGTATTCATTTTAGTAGTTATATACTCTTGAAAACTACTATATATATATGAATGTGTGTGCGTAAATTTACTGAGATAATATTTTGTGTTTGGCGAATTTTTGTTATGTATTTTATAGTCTGTTTTTATGTGAACACTTATATCCAAATATGTTAAATCAATGATGAAAACGATATTCTTCTTATATATTTTATAATTTAATATACTGTGTGAGACAGCAATGCACAAAATATAAACACAAAAAATGTTTCTCAAACTGCCTAGTAACTATCCGGCGATCTTATACAGTACTCTGTCCATTCTTTCAAAACGCTTATACAGATAAAAAAGTGTCCTTAAAGGATTTTCATGTCTTCTCCTGCCACAGGCCATGAATGTAATTTACAGAAGCATAGATTTTGAAACAAGCTAGAGTAATTGCAGCTATATCAGCACAAATCAAGAGTTGACGTCGAAAAATAAGGACGAGCAGCGAGACAAGGCAGAGAAATAGTGAGATTTATCGACAATTTTTAAAAATATGGAGGACATGATCGCAATTCCGATGGAGTTGTAGTTAGATCAAATGGAGGGATGTACTTTTTCTCCGACTTTTTTATTGGGGGGAATCCAAATATGGATCAATTTCCCATCAAACTCCTTGCAGCAAGAATTTCTTCTGTTCTTCTTTGCTAAACAGAAAAAGAAAAACTGATGTTCCAAGGAAATTTCTTGCTGAGCTCCACTGTATTAAATCAAATCTCGACATTTATTCCTGGGAATTCTGGGTGTTCTTTTCGTTTATTATACACACTGGAGAATAAAATGTATTCTATATCTTACTTATATAAAACTGCCCTAAATGAGAAAATACAATATGCTTTTTTAAAGAGATTTTTGTAAAGAGAAATGTCATACTATTTTATATTATACATCTAGAGGTAAAACTATATATTCGTTAAGAAGATATTATTCACGTTTGTAAATATACTAAAATACGCAATCCGATTAAAGTTATTCATAAAGGTAATACATATATATGACAAGAAAGTTATAATTTTAAAAATGATATGTTGTGTAATGATAATAGATTTGGAGATGTGATTTAAAATTTTAAAATTTCAATGAAAAAAAAAATTCATTTCTACGGTTTTTTCTGTTTTTTGTCCAATGGAGTTTTGGTAATTTAAATTTTAAGGATTTAATTACTTAGATAAATATTGAGATTATAAAATGTATGTTTGGCATATTAATGAGTTTAGTAACTCATTTGCATGGCAGACGTTATAAATTTGAGTCAAGATTTTTTTGATGAATAAAATTAAGTCAAATGAAAGAAGCAAGATGTTTTTCTCATTAATTCATGTGTGAACATAGATCTTAAAACAAAAAAAAGTATTAATCGTCGTGTCCTTAAAAGAAAAAGGAATGGCCTAAAGTAAGGAAAAGCTTAGAGTGTCTGATATTTTCTGCAATCGTTCAAGAATAAGAAACGAGACGTTTTCGTTTCTTATTCTCGTATTTGAACGAGTTGTTCAATCGTAAACAAGTATAATGGCCCCCGAAACTTTTGTTCTAGGCGTTCGCTCAAGATGTGTGTCACAATTTACGTTCTTTTATGTTTCGAAACCAATTTCGGATTCGCTATGACTTCGAGACGAAATTCGTTTTTACCGCTCTTTGCAAGAGGTTCAAGGAATGGAAATGCGACGATAAAAAATCTAGAAGATCTTATAATTAAAAAACTAAAAAGAAAGAAACGAAGGAAGGCTTCCACTGAGTAGTAAGCGAAGTTATTTCAGCCGGAAATAAACATACTATTGATCAGTTCCTTAGCTGAAGATTAATGTTGTACCAGGGCTTGACTATAAAGAGGAGGGGATATCTAAGTTTAGTCTTTCCTCATCCTGATAGACTTTGATCATTTTGTCAAGAAGTATCGGGAGTTATACGCCTGTTTACGTATACGTATGGAAAAATGAAAGAAAATTTAAAAGCATGCTACATTAGAGGAACGTTTCTCTCTTGGCTAATCAGAGCGTTCTTTTATTTAATAAAAAAATTAATAAGAGGGAACATTGTTGATGAATACTTCAGCAAGAAATATATTAAATGAAAGTTTTTTAACAACATGAGTTTGTTATAAGAATGACATACAGCTGTTTAATATTAAGGCCGAAATTGTTAGTATTAAAAATAGATGAAATGTTGCAGATTAGGTTCTTTAAACTCGGAAACGTCAGAGTAACAAGTAATAACAGTTACTGTAACGTAATCTGCGTAATTGTAAGAATAACCAAAGCTTTATTATAGAACTTTCAAAGGAAATGCAATCACACACAAAAATGATCAAAGCATAATAGGACTGAAACAGAGAATTGAATAGAATATGTGATTTCTCAACATACATTTACAAACTCGTTGACGCAAAAGTTTTTACTTAATTCTTTTTGTATTTAATATTTGAGAAGCACATTGATCAAACATTGTAAGAAACATTTTATTAGAACACTGAAAATATAATTGGTTTGATGGTGATTTAGAGTACATTTTAAAAAATCAATAAGCGTTTTAGTTCTCTTACAATTAGTTAAACTACACGATTAATTACTTAAGACAATCACAATTGGTGAGATTGGTCATAAGTGACTAAAGATAGAAGCTTTTTCTCCGCATTTACCGATTTCAATGCAAAACATAGCTTATACTGTAATAATAATAATAATAAACAGTTACTGGACTGTTTCATTGATAAGTAACATTTAAAATCTAATGATTCCGTTATAATAATATCCCGTCATGTTCACGTAATGTGTATATCTGCACAACCAGACATCGGATATCAGTTTGATTTCACTCAAGACCTCAATTAACAAAGATTAAATTAGACTATGGTGTCTACACAATCGTAGCATTCTGTACATAAAATATGTACAGAATAGTATTTCTCAACCATGGTGGAGGTTTCCTTTTTATTTCTACTAATAATACGCTTCATAAATTTGTTTATTATTATTTTATAGACACGTTTTGAATGGAGTACATTTCATGAAATTAACCAAAGACTTTTCTGCTAAAATTACAGATATCATTTAACTTTACTTATTTATTACAAACACAGACATAAAAGCATACTTTTTTTATTACGCAACAAAATATAACTGAAATAATAAAATCCAATGATATTGTTATTTTTAATGTAATTTTTATAGTTAATAAGGAATGTGATGGGAGTATAAAGAATATTCAAATAATTTTACTTCTCAGAAAATAATTTTTCACGATAATATAATTTAGTTTCTGATGAATTTCAATTAGGATTAGAAATAAAGAAAATTCAAATTGGATTCATTTTTTAAACTATTCCAAATTTTTATAGTTTTATAATCATTTATAAAAAATTATAATCAGTTCCATCAAGAGATTTTTGAAAATAATAAAATTTTCTTTCTTCTATTAGTTATTAAAGGATTACATTTCAATTGCAAATATTTAAGAGAAAAACAGTAAAATTCATCATCTAATTTGCTTCTGACAATCAATATTTCTAAATTTTTCTGTCTTGCAACGCTATTCTCAGAATGGTTATTTTATCTTTGAAATAATTAATTTTTTCACTGATGACACGGTGTTCCTCTTTAGTATCGTTTTTTTTTGCATAAACGAGCCAACAAATCACCAGAAACATTCTAATGAGATTCATGTGTGAAATAAAGTTGTTTTTAAATTTATTCGTTAAAATGAAAAAAAAAATTAAATTTCACTTGCAATGAATTAATTTCAATTACACTGAATTTACATAAACTTGTAATACAAAAAATATTCCTATACTTTACAATCACTACATTTAGGTTTCGCCTTTTTTATCCTTGAAAATTGCATTATCAATTTTAATGTTAGTGGCATAGACAGACTACTGCAATAAGATGGAAGTATTCCATCATGTTTAAGTGCTGAAAAAAAGGAATTTTTGGTACAAAAGACAGTCATTATTTGACATTCTTGCATTTACCGTTCTACTGACTGGGTAGAATAATTAAACTTAAAAATATTAACAAAGCGAAATAAGACCTTAAGCGAGTGTTCTATTTAAGATTTTATCCTGCTGTTCTAATCTACGTTAATGCATTCTACATAAGATTTTATCCAGCTTTACTAAGCTAGGTTAATGCATTCTACTCAAGATTTTATCCAGCTTTACTAAGCTAGGTTAATGCGTTCTACATAAGATTTTATCCAGCTTTACTAAGTTAGGTCAATGCGTTCTACTCTAGATTTTATCCAGCTTTACTAAGCTAGGTCAACGCGCTCTACTCAAGATTTCTGAAACAAGATTTCTCAAGACTAGCAAGAAAATCTGTGTTGAGCGACACACATTTCGTGTGCAAAAAAACTTGGGAGACATTTTACATCGAATCTCATTATGTATAGTTTATGTAATTAAAAATTTTCCAGTCTATATTCTATAAATACTTATAATTCTAGTCATTCTATAAAAAAGCTATATGAATTATAAGTAAAATAAAGAATTTAGCGTTATATAAGATGGTCGTACATGTACGTTACCATCTAAACACAAAATTGTATTTCGAGAAAAAACGAATAAAGTTAATTAAAGTAATCAGTATAAATGTATCTTTACACATTTATTTCATGAAGTTATTCCATGAAATACGAAGTTGTTATATAAAACATTGAATAATCATAATATAAAATACATCATATGCACAATATAAAATTTGTTAACACAATACAAAGTGGTCACATGTCCTGTATGTTTTTGTTAAAGTACAAGATTCATAAGTTATTGAAATAACGGATATAGTTCGTAAAATTATATAATAAAACGAATAAAAAGTCCTTGTATCTTTAAAACATGTTAAAAGCATACAAGGCCAAACTAAAACGTGTTATTTTAAACATTTTACTTCAGGTAATTACATGAATCTGAAGGCGTAAGACAGCACTTTTTTTGATAATGCAGTGTTCGTAAAGTGAATATCAATTTAAATTCTGGATTATTTTAAGTGTTGCCACCAACAGGAGATGTTATGAGTGACAATTACTTTGAATGCTGCAACCTCTACGGTAACTATTTTTCCTCTCGTACTTTAAATCTCGTTTTTTTTTTATTTTTACAGCCATACAGACACACACATAAACATTTGAGAAAAGATAACTAATCCTATTGAAATCTGAAAAATAATCTAAGAAGTTTTTCATCAGAGCAAATGAAATAAATTTGTTTTTATATTTCGGTATAACAATTGCTGCTTTTAGAATGGAACGTAAGTGTATAAAACTTTCTTGTCATTGTGTTGTTTCTGCTTCTCTTTTTTAGTATTTGTTTTTATACATTCAGGTAGTCAATTTATTATGAGATAACTTTTAAAACTTCCACATGGCTTTATCTTTTGTGAAATATAGTCTTAAAATTTCGAATGAAAAAAACCTTTAAATTCCAACTCATGATGATTACACCACAATTATGTTCTTAAGAAGCAGTACAGATTAACATTAATGTCAGTACTTAACATTACTTATAAAACTAGTATGAAATTATTATGTTAAATTCATCGTTATTTCGTTCAAAGTATTCATTGAAAATATCCGTGTAACAATGAAAATTACAATGTAAATTTTTGGCAAAACCAAATGAGTTTTTTCAAGGAGATCTTTACACATTAAAAGGAAGTCATATTCTTTATTTAATGCTTAGACAGGAAGCATAATAATTCTGTTTTTGATAGCAGTCTTAAGAGTTAACAGCTAAAATTTAATTTTCTTATAACAATATTCTCATGAGATGATATTTGCAGAATACTTATACATAATTTAAGAATATTTATTCGTAATTATATTTTGATAACTTTTGATAGAACTATATTTTGTTATCATTTGTTATTATTGTAATTCAATGTAACTATTATATTTCTTATAATAAAAATAAATATTAAACATGGAATGTAAAAAAAAAATCATTAAGTATTCCATTCTACAGTAATTATTTTTTCCTTAACAAATATCCAAAACATTTTGAAAAATTTTAGAATTTTGAAGTATTTTTTAAATTAAAACAGTATTTGTGTAACTAAAATAAAAAAAATGTGATTGTTCTGTAAAAGACAAAATGTGGTAATTTGAGCAGTAAAGTACCATTTATAGTCATTCATTGACAGCTAAAATTTTTTTCAAAGGTGGGCACTGGGTGATTGACCCTTCGCCACAACATGGCCAGAAATTGCTACTCATTTAACGTAACCCGGTAGGTACTACGTCACAGAGGCGAGTAGCATTATCCACGTCACACCACCACAAACCCGTTTATAGGGCGGGCCACATTCTTCCATCATCTCAGAAGAATAAAGGATAAAGATACACAGAGAAAGAAAGAGAAAGAAAACGCCCATACCTGAGCCGAGATTCGAACCCCGGACAAAACAGCCTTGGAGTCGGGAACGCTAACTACTCAACCATCGGCCGGCACATATAAAAATATATTTTTTTCCTTTTTGCAAGATAATAGCACATAGATGCATGTATTGGTAATGAAAAGTGAAACACCAACACTAATAACTTTCTAACTTACATTAGCCTAAACTTAGCTCATAAATTGTGGATTTCAGTAAACGTTTTTATATCCCTCACACAAAACAGTGAACTATTTTTTCCCTCATCAAACTGATTTAATTACTATGCAAACAATTCCTTCGCTCTTAAATTCTATTTAGTGACAAAATAAATAGTTAAAGAATTCGTCATAGTAATTCACTGATTGATTAATTACTTTGTTATATGCAGCAAGAATTTTCAATATATTAGGTTTGTGGAAAAAGAAATCCATTATTTTTACGTGAACTTTATGTAACTTCTTTTGGATTCGCTTTGTAAAAAGGTTTAAAACAGCTTTCATGTAGATTTTTAGGTCTTGCGCGTTACGACTGCTGGCATGCGGTTAACTTCGATCTTTTTTGATATTTTATAGACATTTTAGACGATGCTGTATCCACATGCGAGGTGCATCTCTAACCTCAAAAATACCCGAAAGGAATCGACGAAACAAAAATTGTACGTAACTGGTTGTTACAGTCTTATATAGGACGATAAACATCTTTCACAATTTTAGCCACCTGGCTATCTTTTTCGCCGTTACAAGAGAAAAACGAAAATGTATCGAATTTTCTGTTTGTTGTCTTCCATTTTTAAAACCTTGTATTCGTAACTGAATTAATCAAACAAAAAAACCACAAGAGGATATTTTAGTGTCAAATGTCACCTTTCCAACGAGTATAAATCTGAAATTGTTTGATATATACCTGACGAGATATCGATCACTACAGACGTCTACCGAAAAAATAATGGATTACTTTTTCCCCAAACTAATATATCATTCTCTAACTAAAACTTCAAAGAATTAAAAAATAAACACATGCACGTACACTTTTTTTTATCCTGCATCTCAGAATTTTGTCTAGAAATTTCGAGAGCCCTAAGATCCCGAAATGTGAAATTTGGCGCATTTGTATTTTACGTATTATTGCATTTACAGTTATATTTCGTAGTGAGCACTTTTATATATACTATGCAGTTTGGTTGCAATAAAAATTTATGTATATATTGTGTATCTACTAGAATATAATAAATATTATTGCACTTTATTAGAGCAATCTATTGGAGTCTCATAATAGCAATCCAATTTCATTTCAGTTCAGAGAAATCAGGATTAGTTTTTCTCTTTTATCACATTCTCTTTTACTGGAAAAAGTTATTTCAGTTTGCTGCATTAGATATAATATTCAGCCTGTAATACCATAATTAAATTACAGAAAATAAATAAAAACGAAGACGATTTCAATTTTATAAACATGTTTTTCCTTTTTATACTTCATAATTTTATGATTAGTTCTATACAAATAGATTTAATATTCTTCAGAGAAAAGTCCATATGAAAAGTTACTTTCATTTAATCATTCTTTGGGTAATATTATTGAAAATAAACGTACAACATTTCAGCGAAACTCAATTTAATCATTTTTAAAGAATCTCATAGCTTGTCTGAAAGATTAATCATGAAAGATATTTGAGAAAATAACTGACAAAATCAGGGACATGCATTAATACAAAATAATATAAAAACTGAGAGTGTGTATGTATCACTTTAATCATTTCCCCAAATTTAATTAGAATTCTACGAACAATTGAGCTAACAAAAAATAACACTTAAATTTTATGGCAATCTCTCTCATAAATGGATGAAATCCCCAGGAGGATTAAATATGGAAATTAGGAAAGTATTAGGCTTTTCTTCTCTTTCTGTAACTGCAACGGTTGAATTATAACTTATATTTCGGAACATTTCCAGTTGTCGAATTTCTCCAGTTTTGTCATTTATTTCGTATTATCCTAGCTGAAAAGTCTCTGCTGGCCAATTTTAAAACCTATCATCACCGTTTTTGTTCATTTCATCTTAGATTTAGGAAACTAGTTCTGTTCTAGAGTAATTGCACCAAGAGACCTATAGCTGAACTGCTTCTAAAATTAGCTGCGTGATTGAGTTTAGTACATTTAGTAAAGTAGAAAAAGACAAATATATTTTTTTCTCACTATAATTGAAAATGGGTAGAATAGTACTAATTTTCATAAAAATATTCATCAATCATCGCTATTTACGTAATTGAATTGCGGTGTTTAATCTTCATCTACTCTTTCGAAGGTACTGTAATGTCAATAACTTCTATTCTAAAAAAAGGAAACTTGACAGTAATGAATATAAAAGAGAAGAGTGTCATATGGACGCGCTACGTAGGTGAATTAAAAATCAATTAATCCTTACTGTAATAAGATATTACTTAATTTTGAATTTTAAATGCATATATATATATAAGCTTAAAATTAGATGTTAGATAAACATAAAAATATTACTCTTTTGGATGCAAGTTTCTTAATTTAACGCATGTGTGTATCTGAGCGAAAATCTATCTATCTATCTATATATATATATATATATATATATATATATAAATTCTTTTATTTTAAAGTTTTTAATGTTGGAGAATTAATAATTACTTTATAATCTGATTTTTGCATTCAAGTCTGTGAATAGGTAAATTAAAAGAAAGTATAAAGGCAATGTTTGATATTTTATTTATTTTTCTGCATCATATTTATTATAATTAAACTCAGTGGGGTCTATAGCCATAGGGGAACAAGGTCTACTGTACTTATATCTGTTGTCATGAGGCTCCTGGGTGGAGAAGCATACGTCCTGGTTAGAAGGTCAATTTAACGGAAAATCCCTAGTGCTTAGTTCCCATTAGCGTTCCTTGGTACTCAATTTTATCGACATATTAAAGGGTTCAAAGGCTAAATCGACCTTGCCCATCCCGGATCGAACCTAGGACCTGTGACTTGGGACACTACGCAACCAGGCTTCATACTTACCAATTATTTTGTAAATAAATCTTGATTAAACCTGATCAAGAATCAGTAGCCACTCACCCTGTCTAGTGATCAGCGTGCTTTACCTGCGGATAGGGAGGTCCTGGGTTCGGACATGATTATATTTTCCCGCTTTCTCTCTCCAGTCTTTGTCCTTTCCATGTATGAATAGATTGTGAATGGTTGCCTACCCTATAAACGGGTACCTATGTCACGAGTGTACTGACGAAATCATATTCCAAACCAAATTACGGTTCAGTTGAAAAAGTGGAGCAGCGCATCCCATACTGCCAGCCTAGCTGTCACAAAATAACAAGAATCAGTAAAATATATGAAATTAACCTGGTATTTAAAGACATATTTGCACTTTCTATTGATCAAGCATTCTTGGGTAAGGTTGGTTGGTTGGGTTTTGTGGCGCAAGGTCCAAAGAGGACAGGCTGCGCCCATTCTCGGGTAAGAGAAGAATTCTGTGATGTTTGTGTATATATAAAGATTATTTAAGCTTTTTTTTACTATATATATATATGAGCTTAAATAATCTTTTTGCTTAGGATATTGTTTATTTAGAGATGTATATATATACCGTTAAAGATGATGTCGCATGGAAGTGTTAAGCATTTTTAAGCAAACATTTACCACAAGCAATGTTAAATATCCAAAAATTGGATGGCATAAATTCCTAAAAATAAATGTATCAGTAAGAGTTTACAATTACGTCTATCAGGAATTAGTAGAAATATTTTTAATAGAAATATATAGTACAGATTTTTATTTTGACTCTCCCTGATATGTTTTATAATTTGATTTACCAATTTTTCGTAAACACAGATCTTAATTTAAATGTATTTAGAAACAGAAGTACTTATTATGTTTCATTGATACTTGAAAACACACTTTCTATTTATTAATATTCTTATCCACTGAAAAATTCCCTGAATGCTGAGGTTCTATATAGATAATTTGTTGGTATTTTGAAGTACTCATGGTAGATAATGGGTTAAAAACTTTTATTTATAATTTTGATTTTCATGCAAATGAACGATTCCTTTTGTTTTTCATACATCTAATAGATACAGTATGTTATTTTCATAAAGTTATATATATTTGAGGAAAAAGTTGCGTCAAATTTTTTAATATTTGCTGGACATTGCTTTAAATTAAAGAAAACCAATTCAACTACACAAATGAAATATAATTTGAATTTTCTTTTCACCTTTACTGCTATTTGCCAAAATAAATTCAATTGTATTTTTATGCATAATCAAGTAACAAGGTTTACTTACGGATGTTTATTTTTAATTACCATAGGCAACTTTACTCAGAAATTGTTGATAATGGTTCTCCACTTTTTATAATTTCAAATCAACTAAAAAGTTCTCATATACTATTTCATGAATTGTTTCTTTCAAATCAAGTTTTTTTCTTTATTAAAATATCTGGGTATATAGTTTGTATCATCATATCCTTATGCAGATTTAGAGAATTATATTTACGTATTTATGACTGAAACAAAATAAATTATTACTTCAAATAGGATGATTTTATATATTATCCATTAGTAGGAAAATATACAGTAAATAAAATGCCAAGCAAAACCGTAATATTCTATTTATAGATATTCGGTGTAGGTTAACTTAGTTGCCTCCAATGAAATATTCGCAACAAAGGGGTTGGTTGGTTGGGTTTTATGGCGCAAGGTCCAAGAAATCACAACCAAGGGGAGATGTGTATATATTTTAAACATTATCAATCAGGACAATTTCTAAAAAATTTCATCATTACCATAAACTTACTTCTTTTGTAATATATCGAAGTTAAATCTCAATATTCTCGTCATTTTAAGAATCAGTGAGGTAGTATTTTTGAGCTACTCTTATATGAACTGCATAGAAATATGCAACATTTATTCGAACATTTCTCTAAGTATAGAAAATAAAGCTAAAAAATACTGTTTTAGTGCTTCAAAGCTCATAATTCTCGTATTGCAGTTCATTTCTCAACCCTTAATGCATCCCCTTTGAAGTCTGCTTGGTGAGAATTTCTCTGAAACTTTGTCATCACAAGCATGGAAGTTCTCCTTTTACTCTTTAGTCCACACAAGGATCACGTATGTTGTTTAGTTCTGCGAAAAGGGAATAGAATATCTTAACTGTTCTAATGTAAGCAGCATCTCGTTTGAAATGCATACATATTCATGGATCTTAAAATCGACGTGAGTCCAGTATAAAATTATGACAGTAAAATTTCAAAAACTTCCACATCTAAGAAAGATCTTATTTGGTATGTTTGTCGATTTGTGAAATCCTGTGTAAGAAAGCTGGAAAAAGAAAATATGAGTTTGTTCTCAAAACCGGAAATCATTCAAAACTTGATATTTAAATCAAAATTTTTTTTACCGTTATTTACTACAATTTAATTGTTTTTGTTTCATCTATGGATATAGCTTGATCTTACTTTTGACTTATGGCTACCTAATGAGATAAATTTTAAAAACAACAAAGTAGTGCAATTTTGAACCCCTTAGAAAGAATGCTGCATTATTTTTAATACAAATAATAACCAATATAGTTTTCTATGAAGTACAGATAACTCTGCAAAGTATAATTAAAAAATTAAAATAATAAAGCATAATCAGAAAATTTATCAAAAATATAAAAAAATTTTATCTAAAATAATTTATAACTGCATGATAAATTTAATCCATTTTTGATGCACTTGATGAGATCTAACAATTATATATACAAGTAATAATTTAATTTACTTGTATATATAATTTTCATTATTTTATTATTATTTAATTTACTTATATTACTATAGTTATTATTAAGTGTTAGGGAAATTATTTAATTTACTATAAATCTACATTAATATTTTCTGTAATTTAAAAAAATTATGAATATTTATGTAGTCCTTGATAAAGGGAATGATCTATTATTAATATTATTACATGCAACTAAACTTGTTTCATAAAAAGGATTCCATTATATGTGTGTGTGAAATTTCGCATTCGGTTCTTTTTTCCATTCACATGTAGTACATATAATAGATACTAGATGGCGCTTTGGATTTCGTATTGAATATAAATATAAATTGCTTTAAACCTCTTCCCAATTGTTTTATTGTCTTGACGAAAGATAAGTGTTAGATTTTTTTTATGTTCACGCTTGTTGAAGCAAGAAAGCGCAAGACAATTTAGTTCCATTACATTCAATCGTTCTTAAGAGAATATATTTTTGTCATTTAACAGCAAACATAATTTTATTAAAAGCTTTTCACTTTTCATATTGATCTTTCTGTACTAGTCTGATTAACTTTTAGTTGAGCAATTAACAAACCATTATGGCTTGTTCCTCCTCTCTTGCTAGTTTTGGAAAACTAAATAGATGACTCTTGAAGTATCATTTTGCAATGAAGACTGGTCTTTAGAACGAGAATCTTTAGAACTTTTATTATGAATTTTTAGAACTTTTAAAAAATGAGAGTTTTTATTATTTTTCTTGAAAAAACGTCTTTATATTTGGATACTATTTGGGACAAATTTCATCACAAATGTATTTTAACCGTAAACATTTTGTGAATAAGCTGCAAATGCCAGTGTATGCAGCATAGGAAACATAAAATAAAAATAAAATTAGAAAATAATAAGAATAAAAAAGAAAGCATTAGATAGTACCTATATAAGGCAATAGGTATATAGCAAAGCTGTTGGCTATTACTTATACTACAATTACAGCGCCACATTCAAAATCAATTAAAGTGATTTTGAATGTGGCACTGTAGTCAGCGTAGGAGATTCCGAGGTAGCAATGAAATTTAGATTTTCGCATATACGAACATTTCATAAGTATATTGTGAATATTAACGTTCCAGTAAAAAAAAAATCAAATTACATTCAGAGGCGTGACCAGATAAGATTTGGAAAGAATATATTCAACCGCCGTTGAAAGTTCTTAAACGAGTTGGACGTTCAAAACTTTCTCAATCTGCCGCGAATTTCAATTCTGGAGTATCAGTAAGTGTGAGTATGGGAACTGATCAGAAGTAAAAATAGAGTATAAATCAGTTTTGGAATTTGACATCAAAACAAAAATTATACTTTGAAAACATATCACTACAGAAGTATTAATACTTTTTTTCATGATAGCATTTTTTATCAAAAACCCGCTTACAGGTTGCCATCTTCCGTGCTCCCAATTACATTGGAACTTAAAATTTTGTATAAAATTAAAATACATTTGATTAATTTTTAAGCTTACAACAAAAACAAATGAGTTCTCCATTGATTGAAAATTTAAAAATCAACTAGACATTTAACACTATGAATCAAGATTGAACCCTTAATTCGCGAGAAGAAACTTGCTCCTAAACTTTTGTATGCACTTACTACCAAATGATACCCGATTTGTAATCTGTCCTGCACAAATAAACTAAACTCGAGATTATCAGTTCCAAAAACCACAAATTAAGTTACTCAGAGATTTTTAAAGAAAAAGGGCATTTAACGGCTTTCTTCGCCTTTTCGGTCTGATTTTTAGGATATATATATATATATATATATATATATATATATATATATATATATATATATTCAGATAACTTAACGATACTCATATTATCACCCCGCTAATAAGCTATTGATATATTTATAATAATCAGGTGATTGTTAGACGCTCCATCTGAATTTAACCCTTCTTTGCATGATTTTTTTTCTTTATTGGTGAAATAAATCAAGTTGATATAATTCATGTTCAAAATTAAAGGAAAAATGGTTAAAAAAATCTTAGTATATATTTATAGTATAAATTTAGCAAAAAACAATATGCTAAAAATTTCCATCATCCAAAGTTAGATCATTAGCTTAGTAATAAATAGAAATAAAAGAGGAAAATAACAGAAACACGTGTTACAAACCTTTCTTCCACTCATTTTAAATTTTTTAGCAATAGAAACTCTAATATAGTAAAACAAAATTATAAACGAAATCATACGTTTATTGCAACTACAACAAACAGCGGAATGAGACAACTTTAAGCTCGTTTCACTGATAATGACACTTGTTTATTTTTGACAGCTATGTTTCTTTTTATGCAATGGACATTAAAAAGGTATCCAAACACGATCCACTTAAAGTGAACTTGTTCTTTTATATAATTTTTGGGCATTATAGGTTATGATGGAAATTCCTCACCATTATGCAAAGAAGCGTTAAGATGTTTGAGAATTTAATAAGAAATAAACAGATTTAGAAAGATCTTATTACACGAACCTTGAATTCATAGAAATTTTACTAAGATATTCATAATAATATAATATACAGGTATATTAAATCTCAGATGCTATTTATTTATTTCATGGCTAAGATTTATTAAGGAAATATTATTTATTTAAAATATACTCTAATAATTTGCAACGAATTTGGAAAATTATAACATCTTTCACTTATTTGAACAGTATATGAACAACTTTTTCCGAATGTTAAGTATGAGTACCTGTTGTTTTCCAAATTTTTTTTTGAAGTGCCTCACTTATTAGTAAAGCAGCGTTTTCCAGGCTGATAGGTCTCACACTCGATACCCGCACCGCATTAAACAAGGGATGTGTTTCTGTTTTCGACAAATGCGTTTTTCGAGGTGAGTACTTGAAATTTCAAGAAATCGTCTTTTAAATTAGGTAAATATGGCTGATAATCTAGAAATAAAAGTACTCTCAAACGATGAATGCAAAGTGGATTCTCAAAAATTATTCCAATATTTTTCAACTATTAGGCTATCCATTGCACATAACAAATGTTGAAGATTTTCCTTTATATGTTCCTTTGTTATGGGAGAACAAAGGTTGGATTTAACATTGACTACTTAAAGAACTCTTCAAAAGCAGGATTTTCTCTTTTCCCCCATTATGTTAAATTCGTGTAAAATCTAGTAATTATAAATATTCCGTATGGGAAGGATAGTATATATTTGCTGAAATCTCTTTTTAACTAATTTGCAGTGATTCATTTCCATTTATATATTCCTTTAAATAGTTAATCGGTTCTATTTAGCTATCTTTATCCATATTTTATGTCATTTCAAGTAAATAAAGGATCTGGTTTGTAAGCATATTTTATCCTTTCTTTAAAACACACCATCAATAATCAGATAGAATATGTTTCTGACAGACTTTTGTCTCGAGGGGACAATAAACATACGCTTTCTCTTTCGGGAATTCACTTATCGTTTCAAAGTTATATTATTATCACTTACAGATACATTTTGATCTCATAATAAAAGTAAATGTATTGTCACCTCTCAAATTATATAGCGAAGTCATTTAATGGCACCTCTGTTTTTCATGACTTAATTTTCCATGGATAATTATTCGAATGTTTGAAAATGTTTTCACCGCGTATGTTTCCTCTACTATAGTTAGCAATGTAATGTCAACATTATTTCATTTCTCAAATAACATTTAAAATACATTTTTTAATTGTTATAAGTGAATAATTATTATTATTTATATTAGGTTGGGGAAAAAGTAATCCATTATTTTTTCGGTAGACGTCTGTAGTGATCGATATCTCGTCAGGTACCTATCAAACAATTTCAGATTTATGCTCGTTGGAAAGGTGACATTTGTCACTAAAATATCCTCTTGCGGTTTTTTGTTTGATTAATTTAGTTACGAGTACAAGGTTTTAAAAATGGAAGACAACAAACAGAAAATTCGATACATTTTCGTTTTTCTCTTGTAACGGCGAAAAAGATAGCCGG
>JAPDSC010060634.1:0-17209 GCA_026290005.1 Latrodectus geometricus
TCTCTTTGTAACTAGCATTTGTAATAAATTTTAAAACTTTTATCACTTTGGTTTCTATTGAGAAAGAAATATTTGTCTGGGACATTTTCTATGAATATAATGTGTTTTTCATTTCTATTTTCATCACTGGTTGTATAATAATCAACTTTAAAATGAGTGGCTTTGTGAAACACCATTAATTACATTGAATGAGTATTTCTTCCATTGGTACTTTACTTTTTTTTGAATACAAGAAAGATGTGATTAATGTTCTATGTATGTATATTTTATATCTGAATATTAATAAAAAGAAGCTGATTTTTCAAAAAGAGGATTAATTTAAAATAAATTGCGAAGAACAAACTTGAAAATTTAAAATTTTTATTGTGTTTACAGTTATAGAATTATTTCGAAAGTATACACGTTTATTTCAAAAAGAAACAAAATAGTAAATTTAAAATATTATTTTTTGCATATTAATATTAATATTAGATATTGTAAATTTATGTTTTTGATATTACTGTAAAAATTTTATGAATAGTTTACATGTTATTGAAATGTTTTATTCAAGTAACAGGAGAAAACAGATTAGATGAATATATTTAAAATTCAAATCGAAATAATATTATTGATTACTCAGCAGACTTTTACATAAACTATAATTCAATTAGAATTGTTATACAGAATTTAACCAGTGCGCTGTTATTTCTGAAAATATTAGTTTTTTTTAATGATTTTCTTAAGCTATTACAATTTTCTTATATACAGTAATCGTCAGAATAATTGAATTTTCCCGAAATTTTCATGTTTCTTAAATTTGCTTGCTTGAAATAAATTTGCAAAAATAAAATTAAAGTAAATTTTTTTTATTCAAATGAATTAAAGTAAGTTTTATTTTATTTTAAAAATAGTTTAATTTATACTACAAAATGTCAAAATATAAATAATAAGATATTATTGTATTTTAAAGTTACATATTTAGACAATCAATATTTAGTATGATAGTTATTACTATTTCATACAGTGTGACATCATTTTTATCGAGTACAAGGAGTTTATACTTTTCAATAACATGATGCCAAGAAGCAGCCTCAATGAGTTGAACTTTATTTGATGGATGCATTTGAAGAACGCATGCGTCACCGTAAATTTTTAACAGCTTTCAATTCAGATTATGTTTATAAATCTTCCTCTTTATTTCTAAAATAGTCATTATGGCATAATCTATACTTGAGAATGAACTTCAGAAATACCTTTCATATTATCATTTTCGTAGATATGATATAACTGGCTTTTATTTAGATAAAAATGTTACAATATTTCAATTTGTTTTCAATTAATGTACAATACATTTAAATTATGAATGACATAATCTAAATATTTCAACTTGAAAGTAAATAGTACATTTAATGTCAAAATACTTATTCTCATAAAATTTTGGAGACTTTAATACTTCTTTTCTGTGTTTCTTCACACGTGTGATATAAATTATTTACTAAGAAACCTCTACACTTAAGCAATAAACAATGAATTTTTACAAAGTGAATCCAAAAGAAGTTACATAAAGTTCACGTAAAAATAATGGATTTCTTTTTCCCCGAACTAATCTATTATTTACAGGAATTTATTTCAGTAGTATTATTTATTATGGAGTATGAAAATGGTACATTAAATTAATGAGTCTTCAAACCACAAAATCAAAAGTAAGCATTTTATAGCAAACCAGTGAATAAAAACATACAATTCTATACATTAATTCTCGATTGTTGTTAATAAAGTGGATCTGTTTTCATAATAATGTATTTTCTAAATAAGACAAGTATCATATGTTTAAGCATAAACCCTCAAAATCTGTAAATAATTAATTATCATTTTTGCGTTTCTTTTTCCTGATAAACTCAATGTATTATAAACTCATATTATCTTTATTGCATGAAATAAAATGTACATTAAAATTAATGCCCTGTATTTTTCAAAAATTTTTTCTAACGTAATTTCCTCACAAATGCTTATGTGGGAAGTAAAACTTTCATTTTCCTTCTACTTCTAAAAGAAATTAGGAAACTTTATGCATCACTTGTTTTAAGAAATATTGTGTTTTCATTCCCAACACTTTTTCTCAGAGGAATTCTTTGTTCTTCGCTTGTTTATCATTAAATATGCTTTGCAAAGCTTTAACTTTCTAAAAGGAAATTTTCAAGAGAAATGCTTCATTCAAGTGGATGAAAAAGATGAAGAAAGGAGAGCATCTGACCTCCGAAATGCTCATTAATCTAATCGATGGATGTTTTGGGAGCAATGGGAGGAAGATTTTGTGTTATAATTCAAGAAGAGGTTCCAATGATGGATGAAGCCTTAATTATTAGAGATTTTTATTGCTGACGAGGGAGGGCGCAAAGCACTGTTCAGGACATTAATGTTCTTTGCGGTTATCATTAGCTTATAAAGCAGCTAAGTTAAGTTTAATGGGATTTAAATAAAAATACATAAAAATATTTTCATTTTTTGGAACATGTTTTAATCGATTTTGTTTACTTTATATTTTATGCACAAATCATTCATTGATGAATACTTCTCGTATTTTTATATCAAAAGGCAAGTAATTTATGTTGCCTAATGAAATATTGTAATTTATTTTTTAGTCAAGGCAAAAATGTATTTAATTTTTTCGTTAGTATATTCATTTTGATTTATTATAGGGAACGTGGCATTTTTGAGAGAATATTATTTGCCCAAACAATTGCAGTAACTGAATTAATTTATGAACTCTTACAAAATGTATGTAGTAAATGTATTGAAAGCAAGTAATTAATGACATATAAGCAATTTGAAATAATAGAGGTTTGTTAGAAGTTGGTAAATATAGTTTATAATGGAGGAAGCAATGTAATTTTTTTAAATGGTTATAAAAAAGAATGAAAAATTACAAATTATATTAATATATTTAAATATGACTGAAAATTATAAACTCTGATAATTTTGATTGATAATTTTATGAACAACTTTAAACAATGAGAATTAAAATTCATAACAAAAGTAAAAAATTTTATGAAAAAATTTTCTAAATTTAACAATAATTACTGTTTTGTAATACTACTTACAAAAACTTATGAATAGATTTATTATAGATCATTGATTATTAAAATATATTTTTATAGATATAAAATGCATTTAATATTTTCCGACATTTCTATTTGAAGTTGCACGTTCAAACATAAAATTAACCCTAAAAATGTAAAATTACCCAGTTATACATTTATAAATAAGCCTATTCAAGTAAGTACATTTTTTATTTGCGTAAATAATTTATTTTTTGGAATTTTAAATTAACAACACGTTTTTTATTTCATGATAAATATAAGAAACAAATTTTGATAAAAAAATATATTTTTAAGAAATAGAGATAATGTTATAAGAAATAGATATTATGCTATTTAAATAAATTTTTGACCAACATTTTCTATTTTAAACTAAAAATAATTAGTTTTATTTAATATTATAATTAAAATCAATTTTATAATTCAAATTGTAAAAATAAATTATGTATTGAAGTAGGCAAAGGATTTCTGAACTAATTCACTATTTTTCAAAATTACTAATGAAATACAATTTTATTCCAATTTAATTTTGTTTGAATTTCAAAGTTCAATCTTATTACTAAATATAAATATTAAAATTATTAATTCATGTTTATATTTAAAATAATATCTTGCATCTAATCACATTAATTATATTATATTTTTCGTAAAATGATGCAATCGAATTTCTTAAAAAGAAACATCAAATTAATTTATATTTTATAGCTAAAATGTTTGCATTTCTAACTATAATCAAGAGTTATAAGAAAATTAATAAGGAATAAATGTCTGAAAATACGAATCAAAAATTTTTTTTAAAATTTTGTTTTATTATTAATGATGTTTTTTAAAGCATGAAACATTATATTTTCTTTTAAATGCAAAATCACGACAATTATTCAAACCATTAATACAAGATTACTTATTTCTTATAAAGGAAGTAAAAAAAAAAAAAAAAAAAAAAAAAAAAAAAAAAAAAAAAAAAAAAAATTAAAATAAACTTTAATTTACAGCAAAAACAATATTTAAAAAATATAATTGTTTATAGATTAATTGTTAAAGCAATTAAGATTATTTAAGCAATTAAGATAAATATGATTTTGTTTGTTAACAAAAATATTTCATAAGCTCGAAATAATACTGACAAAAATACTTTTGATCTCTAGCTAAACTCAGTTTCTTCCTTCTCTGCAAAAGAAAATAACTGACATAAAATCGATTCCAACTACTAAAGTTGCAACCTTAAAAAAGCAATCAGAAAAGATTTAAAACGGCGAAAATTACAGTAACGGAAGTCATTTTTAAATTAAAATTTTTCTCTGAAAATCAAAGACATAATTGTGAAATGAGTAATTATTTTAACAGATAATTTCAACTATTCATTTTATTTAAAATATAAAATGTAGAACTAAAAATACCTAATTTATATCTAGAAAGTAAAAACTAAATATTTATGTATTTTAAAGTTACTAATCTAAAATAATGCATTTTTTAATGAAATTTGATAAAATATTAATTTTCAATATAAATTGTTAAAATTATCATACAATAATGCATAATTAAAGTCTTTATTGTATATATACAGTAAAATTATTATGATTGTATACATTAATTATTTTAAATTATTATATTTAGGATTTTTTTCTTTAAAAATAATTTTTATGCATTGAAATCAATACCAATCTTTTCTGACAAACGCTTAAGAGATTAAAACAAGTAAAATATTAAACATTTGTTAGAAAAGTATACTTTATTTAAAAGCATACTTTTAAAATAATTAAGTATTGAGAGTACGTGTTATTCGATAGTAAAATAAATTTTATCAACAAATCTTAATATTGTTTTATGAGTTTTTTTTATATATGAAAATAAGTCAAAAATAGAAATTATTTTTAAAATTAAGAATAATTTTCAAATTTATGAACCCTTCCCTTATATTGAAACACACATAATTTATCTGAAATTCCAACAATCTAGTTGACGTTATTAAAAATAAATAAAAGGTAAATAACTTTACAATTTGAAATAAAAGTAATGATTTTTTTTAAATTTTCATTTAAATTCTATAGTAATCTCATTTAAAAAAATGAGTTTTACAAATATATCTTGCAATAATGATATATCTTTTATTATTAAAAATAATTTCAACTTTCAATAATTATTTTGAAAATTTTAGAGTTTTAATATATTAATCGTAATTGCTTTCGTTGAAAACATATTGCGAATATATTCAAAATAAAACTTTCTTCTTCTTACTTCCTACACGATTACTAAATAAATCTCTAACAGTATTGTGAGTACTTAAAACTGAGCATTTCTATTAAACAAGAAAAATTCTTCCAATGATCTCTTGGATATTAGATAGAAAAATATGATAAACTTTCCATCACATATCACTTAGAGCTTAATAAATTTAAATTGTTTCGTCAATAACGACAATGATTAAGATAACACTTATTTGAAAATCGTAGTTTCAATATCTATAGAAAATTATTTAAAATTGCTAATGTTTACAAAATTATCATTTCATGTATATAAGTATTATTTATTTAGATTTTAATTATTTTATTTCTCTTAAATATTTTTCCAAACTTTTTTGTAGAATTTAAATTTTAAAATACATTTTTTAATATGAATTGAATTGAAGCTTTTAATAAAAAAAAATTAAAGAATATTTCCAATTTTTCTATAATAGAATTACAAATTTTAGGCAAATACTTTCTTATCCTTAAAAGCTCATAAATATCTAAATTTAAAAAAAAAAATTGGTTAAATCAAGTTTTTGCTACATTTGTACTATTTTCGATTTCTTTTCTCTTTATGTACTTACTTCATTTCCTTTATTTACTTCCGAATTACATTCTTTGCTGGAAAAATATTTTGTGGCAAATTTTTCCTAATGATTTTGACTTCAATGTAGCCTCAGTTATCGTTGTGTTTCGGGAACAGAAACAGTGTAGCTTTCTATAGGGAAGATTGAAATTGTTATATATTCAAATAAAAATCCAGATGGAATTCTGCCTATTAAAATTATTCCATGTCCTTAATTATTTTCAATATAGATCCAAATGGGTGCAGTTGGATTGAAATCCAATGATTAATTTTGTTAGTATGAAACATGAGTCAAATTTATTGCAAAAAATAATTTTATTATTTCGTAGTTGTAGTTCTATTAATAGAAACACGTCATGCTTCATGTTTGACTTATATTATTTATTTTATTATGAATATAAGACATTTTATTTATATTTGTAAATATGTAAGTTTTATGAATGTTTTGATACACTATTTCATCGATATGACCAGGGAGAAAACACCATCACCATGAATATCTCATCAGGTCTATAAAGGTCCATTTCCATGCTTCATTGTTGAGCATTGGTATGAGGAATAAATTCAGGTAAATTAGATTACGAATAACTCGATGATATTATTACCCAGAAAAGTTTATTTTAGTTTGTAATTTTACTTTGTTGCTTTTCCTTTGTAGAATTTAAATTAACTCTGCCCAATCTTAGACAGATGGTGTTTTGACGTGAGGCATGGACACAATATTGAGGCATTTAAGCGATACCTTATTAAGCTTTACATATGATGAGTTTGCTAATGTGGTCAATGGCATCATTATGACCTACAAAAATATGAATATTGGATAACTATAAACGAAGATTAATGCTTTGAATTGACCATGATTTGAATTTTCTGTTCAATCGGACCAATTTGGCAACAAAATGGAGAAAAATTCAGAATGCATAATGCCTTTCAAATGCAAATGATAAATTGCGAATTCTTTCTCTTTTATAATCAGAGATTCATTATTCATTTATAATTCAATCATAGTGGTGAAAATCTTTTACACCTCTTTAGTAATCCTTCTTATTTCCATGGTCAGACGATGTGCTTCAAATCTAAAAGCAAAAACATTTTCAACAGAATATTAATTATATTTTTTGTTGAATGCCAGCCAGGCTGGCAATATGCGGTAAACTGCTCCACTTTTTCAACTAAACCATAATTTGGGGTGGAGTCCGACTTCCTCAGTACATACATGTCATAGTTACCCGTTCATAGGGTAGACAACCATTTACGCACTCACAAAGAAAGGACAAAGACAAAGACATGAGAGAGAGAAAGAGAAAATACATACATACTCAAAGCAGAATTCTAATTCAGGACCTCCCTGTCCCCAATCAGGCACACTGACCACTAGACAAGGTGGGAGTATTGTTGTATTTGGTTAAGAAAAATTTCAATGAGAAGTTTAAAAATTGCTTAATTATTTGAATACATCTGTTTTCAATTTCCCGCTTGGTGCTTTGTAATTAACAATAGTCCCACCTGAGTTTTATTATTCCCCATGTAGAAAGACTGAACTTTGAAATTATTCACTTATATAAATAATAAATCCATGAGTCAAAAATATAGAGGCAGGTAGAGAATGTATAAATTAAGTGATTTTGTATTTGGTCTGAAATATAATGAAAAGACTCTGTTCATTTTAGTTGAGAGTTGAAGGAAAGTGCTTTTTTCTTTAAATCATCATTGTTTGCCCAGATTTCTAACAACATGCATTGTTACATCAATGTGAACACACTGAAACACTTGTATTTAATGAATACGTTTCATGAAAGAGAGTTAAGGAATAGGTCGACAAATAAATAGTAACAAACAAACGCTGATAAACAACAAACGCCTAAGAATTAATAATTTCAGTAGAGTTTTTATAACTAAGAAAAATGTCGAAGCTCAATTAAGATATTAAATTAACTTTGTTAATCATAATATTTATACACTAAAGTAATTTCTTTAAAAGTATTGTTATTTAGTCATTTGATACTTAATAAAATAGTAATGGAATTTCAAATAATTTTTTGAATATTTATAAAAATAGCTTATTTTAAAAATTCTAATATTACTTAACAAACTTATTAATCTTTATTTACTGATAATTTGTTTATGAAAAATAAAACCAATAAAATAAAAAAAAACTGTAGCAACAACATTAATCGAGTTGCTTTACGGATGAAAATTTTTGACCTAATTTTAACTTATTTTTAAAATATTAAACCTTACCATTTATGTATAAATTAATTAAACGCACAAATATAAAATTGACAATTTATTAATAATTACTTTATTTGTTTGA
The DNA here is from genome assembly GCA_026290005.1 of Latrodectus geometricus. NCBI lineage: Eukaryota > Metazoa > Arthropoda > Arachnida > Araneae > Theridiidae > Latrodectus > Latrodectus geometricus. The sequence continues at coordinate 8,203 of JAPDSC010060634.1, forward strand.
CTTTAATTTATTTAAATATAATGAAAATTAAAAAGTAATAATTTGCTACATGACTTTTTAACAAATATTACATTTTTAATTTTTGTTGAAACTGTTCTTCATAATAAAAAACAATAGGAAAAGTCTATAAATCAAACAATAAAAAGAATATAAAATATCATCGCATATGATTTGAATGCTCTCATGAGACTCAAATTTTCTAATAATGTTATGTTACATTTTAATAAAATCATGATTTATGAGCCAAAAGTCTGCATTAGGTCATTTCAGTATACTATTATTGGATTGAAAACTCTTTTATTTTTAAGCTATTAAGATATTGAAAAATTAAAGTTCTTCTTAGTATTTACGACTGAAATTTATGAATCAATACTTCCATTAATTACTTTAATTCAAAAATATCCGTTTCAGTATCTTTTAAATATATTAGAATAATTACTATATTTGTAAATATAAAATATATTTATTATTATATTTTAAGAAATTAAATATTAAACAAATCATTCATTACCACTTATTAAGTCTGTTTAAATTATAATTAATTAAAATGAAATAAGCTATGAATCTGATAAAAACTATGATTTTCATTTAAACATAAACAGAGCAAAATATAAGCTCATGCCAATTAAATAGTTTTTAGTAATATTTATTTTAAATTATAATTAGTATGTAATTAAGATATGCCAGAAATTATTACTATTCTTTAATTAGTCAAGTCGCTTCATTTTGTTAATTACAGAGATCTCAAGTTAAATAAAACTATGATATATACAAAATTCAAAAGTAAAAGCCATGTTGCAGTTATGAGTTTAATAGCCGCCACTTTCATTTAAAAAAAGCTTGTTTGAAGAGAATTTTAATCAATCGTAAGAAATTTAAGACTGTTATAACAAAAAACAGGAAGCATTTGAATTTGAGAAATCATGACGAAAGTTAATTTTCTTCTTAAAGTGGGATCATAAATTTTCATATCTGTTTCCTTATCAATGGTAAATACATGTCGTAATTACTTAATATACGTTTTTATCCCTGGAATAAAAAATATCCTTCTTACAAATGAATTAATAAAATAAAATTAAAATTCAGATAAATAATATGTTAGTAATTAACTGAATATAATTTTCATTAGTTGCTGATTTATAAAATATCATTTTCTATATTTAGTTTTCATAATTATTCTCTTTAAACGTCTTAACTTTTTAGTCATATTAAACATTTCCATTTTAGTATTTAAGTAGAAAATATATCTATAGATGGGATATAAAACTGTAATTTATACTCTAATTTGGCACAAGGACTTATCAAAATAAAATTGGTAGTCATGTGAGATAAAATGTTAAAAATTACCAATGACAATGCTTTACATTTCAGTAAAAATATGTGCTTGAAATTAGCAAATATCTTTGCTTTTCCACTGTGTCTTAAAATTAGACTGTTTACAAAAATGCAGGTATCTGATTTTATCTGACACTAAAAACGAATAAGTGACAATTCCAAGTAGTTATAAAAATAATAAAATATTTAGTAAAATAGGACAGAAATATTGTAAATTTCAATTATAGAACACTATGATCATTGTATTGTTGCAAATAATAGCAAATAAATCAAACTAAGATAATAAATATTAAATAAGTTAAAGTACTTCTCTCTCTCTCTCTCTCTCTCTCTCTATATATATATATATATATGGTGTGTGTGTGTTTCCATATTCACATTAAATTATGCTCTATAGTAGAAAATTTTAAAACTATTTTAATTAGATTAAACATGTTTATTTTAAAACTTAGTATTCGCATATGTCACATATACTAATAGTACGTGCATTTGCTTTTGTTTTCATACTATTATTATCTGTCATTTTCCTTTTAATAAATATTAACAATCAATACTATAATTTTACAAAAAGTTGTCTAATTTAATCATTCTAGATATAAGAATTTCTATGAGTTTCTATTCACAAAAATGGCTTTGATAATAAAAAATAAATTTCTTAATTATTTTTTAAAATTTGATTTATTAGGATTAATATTAACAGTAATATTAATTACAGTTAAGATTTTCTATTTAGAAAAAATAATATAAAAAATATTTGTAATATGTATGTGTTTTTAAACAATTTACGTCTAAATAAAATTTCTCAATAACTCTTCCTTTTAGTTCTTCAATTGAATTACAAATTGCATTAGAATAATAGCATTCTTAATGCGTCATACTATTTTAAGCTAAACATTTTATTAAAAGTGAAAAAATATACGAATAAATAGCATAATTTTTCTTTCTATAATAAGATTAACAAAGGGTGTCTGAGTGGAGTTTAAAAATATTTGAATAGTGGAAAGACTTCTGTTACTTCTCACAGAATTTAAATAATTTATCTAGATTCAATTATTTTGTTATAAATACGTTAAAGTTAAAACATTTTGGCTATGTTAACGGGTATTAATTAAATTATGATACTTCAATTAAAAGGCTAATGTCGTTTGAAACACTAACATCTCTTGGAAAGAGCAGTGCACATAGATTTTGATCGAATAGCAATAAAACTGTTCTTTGCTAAATGTTATCACATCTTGCCTGAATTTAAGAATTTGGTAAGACCCAAAGTATTGAATTCATGTTTTGCTATAAACAAGATTTATATTTATAATATAATTATACATTTAAAGGTATAGAAATTCTGTAACGTTTCTGTATTCATTAAAAAAGTAATTACTTTAATTGCAAATGGCATCTTCATTTAATAATTAAAATTATTGTACTAATGGAAATCAATATACATGTTTCAAATCTTATGTCAGCTTCTGCATTCTTATTGATAGCACATTGATTGAAAATATATATGTATGTAGTGTTCAGTATACTTATACATAGATTTATCTAATGCTTACACACATTTCTGGCACTCCTTTTCTATACCCGCAGCAAATAATTTAGTAACAGATTTCAAGAAATTTCATTTGAATCTTACTATTTAGAGTAATTAAAATTATTGACAAATTGAATTTCAACTTCATAAATTATGTCATTTTGATGCATTTCATTCTAATTTCCAGGAAAAATTGCGTCTCAAATAAGAAGGATAATGTTTGTAAACTGCAGAAAAATATGAATTCATGTAACTTCCAAACACCAATTAATTCGTTCACAGTATTTCCAATGAAAAAAATTGGAGATTTTGACAAATATATGCTTAAGGAGTCGCTGTAGTCTGACTGCTTTTGGATCTTTCACATAGTCAGAGGATAATGAATTCAAACCTTGGGGTGTAACCGAAGATCCATTGAGTTTATTAAAGAACATAATCGATTATCGGTGAAGCAGACAGCACTTTAAATTAGTTGGGGTTGCAGTGTCCTCCAAGTGAGATGATATAGCTGCATTATTAGATCAAGTATCAGGAGGACTTCTGTTTGATCCCTGCTTCTAAATTACGAAGATTTCTACTGAGCCTTTTCCATTAACCGATACAGGGAAGTATGCTGTTGCAACTACAAACACAATGAGCGTTGATGTCATAGTTAATTAGGTCATCGTTCTCATTATTGGGAGGTAGGGAATTTTAAACTTGGATTAACCGAAGATCTTAGTGTCTAATAAAGGTGGATGAGGGGAGGTTAAATTGGTCATAATCGCAATGTCCTCCGAGTTAAATGATATATCTTGGCATGATAGGACAAGTTTTTTGGGTTTTAAGCATAATCGCAGCTTCTAAATTGCAAAGCCTCCAATCTTGCTGCTTCCAAAAATTGGTAGATATCATTTCAGGACTAGGTACTGGAAAGTATGCTGGTGCAACAACAAAATATTTGTTTTTATGATTTTAGCAAATTTTAAACATAAAATCTCATTTAATAAGAAGAATAGCAAAATTTTAGATATCATGTAATACATTAGCAGCTGTCATAAGGTTGTTATGAAATAATAAACTCAATTGTAATAGATAATATATAAAATTAAAATTTATAATACATATTTTAATTGTGTGTTTACATTTTCTATGTAATGCATTGAAATTTTTTGGTTTATTGAATATTTTTGGTAATACAGACAAAAAAAATCCATTTAGATATTTTAAATCTTCAAGTAGGAGTTTCTTATAGAATTAATTATGAATTATATTATTTATTATAATATTTTTCAAATAACAAACAAGATGTTAATTTCTAAAATTGGAAATTTTTTCTTTCTCAAAACTTTGGACACAATTTTAAAAATGAACAACCATGTTAAAATTAAATTGAATAAATGTCTTATATAAATCTGAATATCATTATATGAAATTCCTTTTAAATTAGATTCATATTTTCCGATTTATAATCCCTATTCTCTTAGCAACATCGCAAAAGTTTCAAAATCGTAAAAAATTTATATGACAAACATATCGCTTTTCTACTAATTTTAGTAATTTCTGCAATAATTCTAAGTAGTACTTAGATTTATTGCAGAAATTACTAAAATTAGTAGAAAAGCGATATGTTTGTCATATAAATTTTTTACGATTTTGAAACTTTTACTTTTTTCGATTTTGAAACTGAAACTTTTACTAAGTAGTACATGAATATTGAATTTGCTTTAAATATCACAGAAATGAGAGAGTTATGCTCTAATAAATAGGTTGATATTTTGAAAGAAACTACTTTGTAAGCATATTTTCTAGCATCTAATAGATTTTTGACTTTTAAATTCGATATTCATTTTTGAATATTCAAGCTATCGCATTCAGAAATGCAGTAACATTTTAAAAATATGTAAATTTACACGTCTGAAATATAAGAAAAAGTGTTATAAAAGATATGTTGTGACATTTATATCATTTGAGCTAGTGCCTTATTTTGACTCCAATAATTTTCTTTCCATTACATTTAAATGATCATATTTTTATGTAATTCTATTTTAATTTTGTTTTATATTTTATCCTTACCAGTGTACGCTGTAAAATCCATGTATTATTAATATCATTATCAAGATAAGTAAGACATATTCATTATTTTGTATCTTTATAATGATAACACACATATATATATATATAAATATTGTAGAGATATATTTGATGTAGATATATTATAGTCGAGAGAAAGAGAGAGAGAGAGAGAGAGAGAGAGAGGAGGAAACTTGTTGTAGTGTATTTAATTTTATATAGATTGATTTCATTTCAAATTCTATATGTAAATTTTTCATTCCAGTATTTATATTGTAATAAAAAATATAGCATAAACTAGTCATTAAATTTAGTATTTTTAGAAAATTTAAATTTAATATTATTCTAACTAATAATAAAAATGATTATTATTTTTAACTAATATGTATGCTTTTATATTTATCATAAATTTTTATATTTATCATAAAACCCATAGAGAATGAGTAAAATTAAAATCCCCAAATTATTGTAATCAATTTTCGTAATCAGTATTTATTTCAATATCATAAAGTAAATGTTTTCATAACAGAGATTAATAAATAATTAATATTGAAAGCACTGAAGTTTCAAAATATTCCTTTTTTCAATATATTCACTTTGATACAAGCTGAAATGAATAAACTTAAAGAATTAAATAGACCAGTCAATAACTGAAAATAAATTTTGAATTTTTCAGTAGTTATCATAAATGTACTATCTATTTCACATTAGATCTTTGAATCTGCAATGCAGCTAAACTAAATAAAAAAACAATTTTATTTAAATAACTAGGTCTAAAGATATAAGTATCTAATTCAAATTATAAATAAGAAATCGAAAAGACACTTGAGAGATCTAACCAGAAAATATCTGAAATATTTATTGAAAGCACGTAACACAAATATTATGTCAGAAAATTACAATCGTGAGGAATTCTGTACCCTTTGTAAAAGCTTACATGTTAAAATATTCGGAGCATTTCAGTCAAAAAACGTTCTGTATTAGACCTCAGGTATGGCATATTAGTCAATGAGATATGATTAAATACATAATACATTCTAAAAAAATAAAAAAATTACATTAATTTAGGACAAAAATTATGATGAATAGTTCTAAAAAAGGGAATTCAAGAAATTCAAAAATATGAAGCAAATTACAATTAAAACAGTTTCGGTTATTTTTGTTTTCAGCCATTCAACTTTTCACTATAACTTAACACAATTACTTTATAAATACTAATAAGGAATTATTTATAAAGTATTCTGATATATTTGAAAAAAAAACAATATAAATATAATAATAACTTGTAAAACATTGAAATAATGAAAAAGCATTTTTCCTAGCCTACCTACATGTTTGAGAATTAATTTTCATAAGTAAAGAATTTATTTTTAAACAAAGAAGAAATTGTAGAATTTACTAAGCGTCATACATATCTAAATAATTTAAAGACATGATAAAATTTTACTCTTAATTTATCTTTTATATGTGAATATATTTTTATTTCATTTATACTTTAATATATATTTCATTTTGGGTAAATGTTTTGTAGATTAAGAGTGGTACTAATGTAATAGAATAGAAAAGTGTCTAAGCACTTGTCATCATCAGTTGTACATTTAGAAAAGCAAGAACACAAGTTTTACTAAGCATTAATTAACAATAGTTAAAATTGAAAGTTCAACCCGTGCTTCGTCTCAAAATCACTGAAGTTTAGAACTATAAAATAACAATTTGAAATCACATAATGGGTATTATAAATACTTTATATTTTTGTAAAGTATTTGAATATTAACTCTTATGTCCTCCTTGAAGTCATTTTTTATATATAGTGATGTATGTTCACGCATCGCAAAGAAAAATACCAGGAAAGATGTATTCATTTCAAAAGAAGTACATGTAGAAAGTTTACATTTCCATTGTTCAACAAGAAATATTGACATTGAAAAAGTTGTTTTATTTATTTTTTTCCAGAAAATGTTTCTATCATTCAGTCAACTAAAATTGTTATAAAAAGAATTATAAAAATTTTATTATCATTGTACCAAATAACTCTTGAAATATTACTTTTCAGATTTTAAGAGTTTCAAAATATTCCACCAAAAAATTTGTTGTTATTTATTTTTATTAATGAAAAACATACCGAAGGTAATATTTTTCTCATATGTTCTTTTATTTCTACTTGTTTGTCATTAAATATTTCCTGGATAAGATTTACGTTTTCAAAGGAAATGTTTTAAAGGAGATGCTTCTCTCAAGTGGAAGAGAAAAAGGAAATATTTAACCTCTGAGGATCTCGTAAATCATATCGATGTATATACTGGGAGCATCTGGAGGAGGATTTTCCTTAATAATTCAAGGAAAGATGATGGATGATGCCTTAATTATTAGAAACTTTCTTAACTAACAGGGAATGGAAAAAAACTACTGTTTTGGACTCTGATTTTTATTTTCCCCATCTTCCTTATTTCATAAAACAGTTAGTTGATCCTTATAGAATATATATAATTAAATTTTATTTTGTGTGTTAGTGTTCTCACTATTATTTCCATAACTGATTTGTTTTAATTAGCAACAAATCATTATCCGACACACTAAAACATATTTTAGTAGTTCATTTATATATAATAAATATGAATTTTAAAGTGTAATTTGATGATATTTAATTATATTAAGAACAAAACCGGAACTTGTAAAATCTTGAAACCATTCTGCTAGAATTTCCTAAATTCTGCGGAGTAGCGCAATTGATGCATAAATTAAAGTCTAATAATATATAATAAACATTATTTCAAACTTTTTTAATATTGCTGAAATTTGATATTTTTATTATTGTTACAGATTATGTTTATGAAAATATTTTAAAATGATTACAAAAATTTTTTTAAACTTTTTTATTAACAATAACTAAATATAATTCCCTCCAGTAATTCAGATCAAAACATCAAATTCCAAAATTTTCGTTTCTTCTTTGTATAATGTTCTGTTAATTTAAAGTAGCAAATCAAATAATTATCTAAATTTATTTATATTGAATAAAGATCTCACCGTTTGAATTTTTTGCTTTATTTTGTTAACTGATGTAAGACTACGAAATAAATTTGTTTTATAAGAAAATCAGAATTTTTTAACAACCAATTTCATGATCCTTAAATTTATTTTTAAAATACTATTTTATATTGACAAACTTATGATTCTAACATTCAATTCACACATCAGTTATACTATTCCATTCCTTTCACGAATGTGGACATTGAAGAGAGAGAAAAAAGATGTAAATACTTAAAACTTCTTCAAATATGCTTTAAACTGTACTTCCTCATCAAATTATACCTTATGTGCAAATAGTGACTGCAATTGTATAAAAAAGATAGTTACATATTCTTGAATTATTCCAAAAACAAAAACAATGAAATTATTAAACCTCGTTTATCAAACTACTCTAAATCTTGTACTCTTTATTAACAATTACTTTTATGCTATTTTTTATAGTATTTTTATATGAACGTGTGTTAAATGTTATCTTAAAATCACCTTAAATTGCCTTTTTGTTAAAAAATATTCTGAGTATCAAATCAAATGTTAATATTTTAGTAAAAACTATGAACCATTATTTTCATATAAAAATTTCAAAATTTTATCTAGGTACAATTATTGAATGATTTTGAATAGAAATGTATTCAGAATTTAATTATTAAAATAGAAAAATTTGAATACAATTAAAATCAGTATCATTTTTCTTTAAAATGCTCAGTTAAAGAAAAAAAGTATTAGAATATCGTTTTATGTTATCAATGAAAATACTGTATAGAATATTTTATTCTGCTTACTTACAGCAAATTTATAAAAATTTATTTCTGCTTGTTCCAAGATCATTATTTGTAAGTAAATCAACAAAAATCTTAATTATATTAATAATGAATTCTGGTCAACGAATTATAAACCCAAGACTTAGCATCAATATTTTCTTAGACCACCTTTAGCACGAGTAACAGTGATTTTGCGTTTGATCATCATGTATGCATGCTTCCTTTAAATTAAGAGAATTTAGGTGCAGATAGTACAACACATTGTCTATAAAACTTTTTAAATCTTTTATTCTTGCAGATG
>JAPDSC010060646.1:0-10921 GCA_026290005.1 Latrodectus geometricus
TCAACACAATAATTATAAATTAAAAGCATTTGTAACATAATATATCTCAAAACAAAACAAATATCATAATTTTGTTTCAAATATTTAGTAAAAATTCTGAGAATAGAAAATTATTTAATTAACATTTCAAGAGCTCAGCATTATACATTTAGTTTAAAATGCATATTATCTAACATAAAATTGAGGAGAAATCGAATGCTAATTCATGTAATTTAGTTATAGACATAGTTCATTTAGAATTCTCCTAAATGCTTCTTCTTGGCTCTATTTCCATGACAAAATTAAGGAATTAATTATAAGAATTAAAAAAAAATTCAATTCTGAAAGGAACTTTATCATTAAAATAATAAGAAATATTGTAATAAACAACATAATTACCGAAGAAAAATGAAGCACAAATTACAAGATACTAATTTTTTCCAGCTATTTCTGCAAAATTAAGAAAGCTAATTTAAATTAATGCCTTGATAACTCGGAAGTTTAGAAGCACGGCTAATCATAAAATAAATAATGTAATGAAAAATTACGTTCACAGTAAGAAATGTTTTGCTATGAGTCTATGATAAATATTGTAATTACTTTCGTGAGAGTAAAAGTAATTTGAGAACAACATTAAATATGTAGGCTGAAAAATGAATTATTTTACAGTAAACATAACATTTTTTAAAGTTGTAATGTAATATGTAACTAAAATATGTCGATACAATTTTTCTTTTTCGCCTGAGGAAAAATAAATTATATTAGATTTTTATACAAATGTCATAAAAAAATTAATGAATTATCGTAAATGGTTTCATTAAAAATTTTTAATGAATTTTTATTTTTTGTTTTAAAAAATTCAAAACAGTAGAGTATACATAAAATTATTTTGTTGTGTATCAAATATAATCCATTTTAATTCGTCATTCTCTTGTAATGGGGACTCGATCATGTAATTCGATCATGGTCAGTAGTTTAGAGTCTTCTGAATAATTACGTTCAGATTCAGGTTAAAAACTTAACCTTTGTACTTTAGAAATTAAGTCGAGGAAAACTTTCTGTTTAAATACTAACACTATATAGTTAACCCATAAGCAGGTTTATATGAACACATAGTGAAAAATTTGAAAGAATTGAGAAATTGATAGATTATTGACTTGAGAACTTGTTAAAAAAATTTGGCTCAGGCTTAATATTCTTTTTGATGTGTTAAAAACAATTACTTAAAACACAGTATTATGGTTGAGTATGGCGATTAAATTTCTTTAAATTAATCGCCAAATTCAACATGCATTTTAACGCATTTAATAAATAAATAAAATCTAGTTTTCAATTTATTCTACCTACCAACATAATATATTAGTTTGGGGAAAAATAATTCCATTATTTTTACGTGAACTTTATGTAACTTCTTTCGGATTCGCTTTGTAAAAAGGTTTAAAACAGCTTTCATGTAGATTTTTAAGTCTTGTGCGAAGCTACGACTGCTGACATGCTGTCAAGTTTGATAATTTTTGATATTTTATAGACATTCTCGACTATGTTGTATCCATGCGAGCTGCATCTTTAGCATCCAAATACCCAAACGGAATCGACGAAATCAAAATTGTGCGTAACTGGTTGTTACAGTCATAAATAGGACGATAAATACCTTTCACAATTTTAGCCACTTGGTTAACCTTTTTGCCATTATAAAAGAAAAACTAAAATGTATCGAATTTTCTGTTTGTTGTCTTCTATTTTCAAAACCTTGTACTCGTAACTGAATTAATAAAACAAAAAACCGCAAGAGGATATTTTAGTGTCAAATGTCATCTTTCCAACGAGCATAAATCTGAAATTGTTTGATAGATACCTCACGAGATAGCGATCACTACAGACGTCTACCGAAAAAATAATGGATTACTTTTTCCCCAAACTAATATATATAACTCTGATAAAATCAATTAATAATTATTAATTGGATATTTTTTGGAGAAAATAAATTCACCACAAAAAATAATTTCTCACTATATTAATTCTCAAAATTTATAAAATAAATTTCATATCATTATTTTCAGTAGTTTTTAGTTTATCACACTTTGCACTATTTTAAAAACTGAATTGTTATCGTATTAGTCTTCAGTTAAGGAGTTCGCGGGTTCGATTCCTAAGTCGAATGTGAATACTTGTGTGTGGATGCGTGAAATCCACACCAATTTTGAATTATAGGTCTGTCTAATTACAATTTATTATTCTGCCATAATTAACATCAGAGTAACCAACCAATCAAAATATTTTATACATATTATTACATTTCGTTAATAATAAAAATTAGTAATTTTAAAATTTTAATTATTTACTTTTAATCCTAAATTTTTATTTTTGAGCTAGGAATATTTTTTTCTGCATTTGTGCATTGCATTCACAATTTAAACAAATATTACTACTTTTGTTTGATAAATCAATACAAAATTAAAGCAAACATTTTTAATTCTTTGCAATTACAAAAATTGACATTCTTATTATAGAGTGACTTTTATTATAAACACTAGTTAATTAATAAATTAGTAGATAAGTTACTAATTCGTTAGCAATTCCTTATATCAATATAAATATGAAAAGTTTAGTTTCTAATTAAATTTGAATACAAGATTAGTAAAGTGTTCTCTGGGACACACTTGTAAACTGTCGATCAAAGCCAATAACACACCAACTATTTCATAGATTCCAGCCAAATGCGAATGACGATGTTGATGCCTGACCAGGCACCACCCTCTTCACGCTCATCTCAGTGGAGTCATATTACACTTTACACATATTTCAAATGCGTGCATAAGCCTTTTTTTCATTTCGGCAAGTTTCGATTAGCTGAGGTATCGAACCCGCTATTTCTATTCACGAAAATGATGCGTTTCCTCAACAGACCAGCGTAATCTCAGTGATCAACTATATATATATATATATATATATATATATATATATATATATTAAAACTGGCGTAAGGCTGTTAATAGCATTAAATGTATGTGCTTAACTTATAAAATGAACTATAAGAAAAAATAAAAATTTACATCAACTTGGGAAAAATACATTTAGTTATTTATAGTACGTTTCCGACTGTCTATTTCTGCCAAATAAAGCGTCCCTAAACACGGTCAAATACCTCAAAAAAAGTCAAGTGACGAGGTTGACACTTGAGCTGGCATCCTCTCTACGTTACACCATACAATTGCAACAACATACTTTACGAGTCCTATTCGTCGACAGTAGGTAACACAACTGATCTTCGGGTGAAAACTAATTCATTCGCATAACACTGGGCACCGTGGTGGCCAAGTTGGTGAGGGCATTGTTCTCATGGCCAAAAGATCGTGAGTTTGAATCCTGGCTTATCCGAAGATCCATCGTATTCACAAAATGGCGACTGGGGCACATAAAATATATCGTAGTCACACTTCAAATTAATATCTCTGGGAGTCTCAAACCCTTGGACATTTCTGGCTTCCTATCTCTAAATTGGAAGAACCCAGATGGTACTGCCATCTATGGGCCAAAATCGTACTTTCACCCTCTAAGGGGAGTGCTCTGTTCAAAATAGGAAGATGCTCTTTCTGATTTCATTCGGGGGGCTTCGCTTTGCTAAGTGTCATATGTCACAACAACAACAACATACTACCGGAAACAAAGACAGAACCTCCAAACGGGCCACAATATTTAGTTTCCATCAAAAATAATCCATTCAAGAATATTGAAGATCCAACTAATATTTTCAATAAAATAAACTTTTACCAGTTTTTTTTTTTTTTTTTTTAAACAAATGGATATTACGAACTTTGATCCTACGGCTATAAATTGAAGCTACATTAATTAGTTTCATTCATGTAACTTTCAAATATGCAAAAGTTTAAAAAAGTTGTTAAATAGTTAGTATTTTATTATATATTTACTTCAATAACGCACAAATTATCTATTGTAAAAATTTATTTTTCAAATTATCTATTCTATGCGAATGAAGATATACTTCAGTAATTACACATTGAACGATATTTTCGAGGAATTTGATTTATACAAAAGCTCAGAAAAAACCGCTTCACGATAGACATGCATTATTATTAGAAAATCTGCAAATTTTCGTTAGGAAAACTTGCATTACTATAAGAAATCTAATCATTCCTAACGCAACTTTCATTTTCATACTTAAATAGAATGAGTTCATTGTAATGTTGAATTCTAAGATTGGACATTATTTTCAAATAAATCACATATAGACAGAATTTGAAAATGTTATTAAATTTCAAGTACAATTTTCTTCGAAAAGGAAACGCTATCCAGCACTAACAATCATCATGAATTAGTTTAACTATCATGTTCATGTATTTTGAATAAAATCGAATTATACGTCTACGAAAAATTTCTAAATCTATATTTAGAAAACTATATTATTGCTTAGAGAGTTATTTTATTGTGATTGTGTATTATTATTTTGAGTCATAGTTTGATAGTTTAATCATGAATGTCAAAATAAAAACAATGTTTTATTTGGACTCTTTTTTGATTAATAAAAAAAAAATAGACTAACAATTGAAAGATATTGTTTTAATTTCGTTATAGAAGTAATAGTTTATCGTAATTATATTTTAACAGACTATCGTAATTAGGCAGCTGTTGTAAGGAAAATGTTACAAATGACGCTCAAATAAAATATGTCATTTAAACTTCTATGAAGTGTTATCACAAAGGAGGAAACCCGGAAAACATCCACCAAGAGAAATAAGCACTAAAAGTAGACACTAATAAATTCATTTTACATTGGCGCATTTCTGCTGACTAGAACTGCCTCATAAATATTAGTAACTTTAAATATAATAAAATATGTGATTTATAAGAGAGAAAATTTATTCTGTACTAAAATCAAAAAAGGGTTCTTATAAATTTACTCCTTCATTAAAAATTTGAAAATTATATTCAATTTACTCATTTTAGCAAAAACTGAATTTTAGTGGACGTATCTTCTATATTGAAAATCGAGTAAGATCAACTGAGGTAAAGTATTTGTGGTGTTTCTTGTTTATTATGTGTGTTAATTATGTCTCTTGACCGAAACTGCAAAATATGACTAACCGCCTCAAAATTTGATTTACGTTCAACAGAGATAGAAACCTGATTTAACCATATTCACTTATCTCCATAGCATACTAGAGAAATAAAACTGCACCCTATAGAAAATGCTTAACGTTCATAACATGTCTCAACAAGATGGTCTTTTTGTGGGTCAGGTAGCGAAATTATTACTTACAGAACACGAGGGAGACGCATTTTCTTAATTGTCTACTAAAATTTAGGAGAAGAAACAGGATCGGACCGCTGTGGTCTGGTGGGTTATGCCGTCGTTCTCATTATCAGAAGGTAGTGAGTTCAAATCCCGGATTATCCTTTGATATGTCGAGTGGAAATTGGGTCACGTAAAATATGTCGTGGTCGATACATCCTCCATGTTCCTAGTCCAAATTTATACCTCTTTGGGTGTTAGGAGCCAAGTCTTGGGTCTTCTCCGACTTCAATCTCTAAATTGGAATACCCAGATGGTGCTGCCATCTAAGAGACAAAATGGAAGATGCTTTTTCTGACTTCATTCGTCCAATTCCTGACGGGAGGGCTTGTCTTCACAAGTGTCATAGAAACATGATCCTCAATAACTTCGACTGATTTCACAGTCAGCAAAGTATTTTTAAAGTAACACCTTAGGACCAACATGTATCTACGATTTATTATAGACGGACTTTTTATTTATTTACTTTTTTATTTACTTTATGCTGCATTTTTTAAATATATTTCTTATATTTTGGGTATAGTACAGTGCAAAGAACTGGAATGTAATCTTCTACGTCAGACACCAACTTAATTTGTTCAACCTGCATCTGAATAAATATTTTTTATATACCATAATAATGTATATTATACATTATTATGGTATTTAACAAAAATATCGTTATATAACACCATAATAATCGTTAATACCATAATTAAAAAAATCAACATGTAAAACTAATAATACAGCATTAATTATCACTGCATAAATCTGCAGTTTTGGATATTCTGATTTTTGCATCCTTTGTCGTATAAAGAAATTAACGTCTAATACAAGAATAAATCTATGAATGAAGCTGTAGTTCATTAAACCAAGTACCTATTGATTAAATTTTGAGGTATTTGTGAAATAACTTCTTTTTATTATATAAACTGATATTCTGTCAACTTTTACAAATAATGATGTCTTTACAGATATGATCTCCAACTTCTAGTGTGTAATCATGATGCATACAACCATTCAATTTGATCTAGATAATTAGATAAGAAAACATGTCATATCTCCATCTGGAGACAGCAAGTTTGATACATAATGCATTAAAACTATTGGAAACAGAATATTTAAACATGTTAAAATGTTTTGTAAATTCTAATATCATTCTTTATATGACGAGAACAATTGTAGTAATGTCAACTTAGGTGTCCACTTCGTAGCTTGGTTACAGTTAAAAATTACAAATTTAAATATAGTATCTGAATTAGGTAAAAATAGAAAAATTTTGATTATATCTATAAAGAAGTCAGTATTCATATTGAAAAAATTTCAATTCTAAATCAAATGATGAAGGTTCCTAGTTAAAATAATAAAAATTGGAATTTTTGTCGTAGAGTGGTGGCATCATTATTACGAATCAGTTTAGATTTTATCTTGGCTATAAAGTTTGATTGAAACTTTCATTGAACCTGATAATTTCATAACTGTGCAAAAAATATCATTAAATCTTCATTATAAAAAAATTGACATAGCGCTTATAATTTTAAAATATTTATATATGATTTTAAAACGATTTTCAAAAATTAAACATAAATTTATTCGAAAAAAATAAATATTAGTAATTAAAAAATATAAAATAATTTTAAACTTTTAGATTTAAATCTAATTAAACTTTTCTTGCTAGAAAAAATAAACTTTTTCTCTCTTATGGTTATTCAAATATTGAAATGCTTGTATGTAGTGGAATGTTTTTTTTTTAATTTATTATTTATAAGAATTTAATATTTATAACCAAATTAACTTAATTTCATGTTGTGTTCACAATAGAAATTTCTATTTCATTTTTAATTAAAAACAAAAAATCTGAAAAATCAGAATTTTTAATAAAATATGTAATAATATTAATTAAAACAAAAGGGAAATCTCCAATTATAGTCTTAACATTTGCTTTTTTACGTTCATTTTTTTCAATGAAAAAAAATAATTAAAAATAAGTATATTTCTTCTTCTTTTCCACATATTTATTTTTAATTAAAGTTACTTTCTTTACAAGACATAAATAAAATTACAGCAAACGTGCTTCATTAGTCATCATTTTAGGCATGAAAATTTTTTTTATTTTTTGTAGTAAAAGTAAGAAAATATCAAATTTCTGCTATTCTATTTAGCTAGGGGGCAATAATGAAAAAGATAAAATATCTCTTCATTCCTATATTTTATTTTCTTACATTGACTAATTATTGGAGAAAGTTTTCATCGAATAATTATTGGACCAAGTTTACATTGACTAATTATTGAATTAAGTTTTTATTGACTAATTATTGAACCAAGTTTTCATTGACTAATTGTTGAACCAAGTTTACATTGAATAATTATTGATTAAATTTGCATAGATCAATTATTGAACTATGTTTACATTGACTAATTACTGAACCAAGTTTTCATTGACAAATTATTGAATTATGTTTTAATTGATTAATTATTGAACCAAGTTTTCATTGACTAATTATTGAATTGAATTTTAATAGACTAATTATTGAACCAAGTTTACATTCCCTAATTATTGATTAAAGTTTACATTGATCAATTATTGAACTAAGTTTACATTGACTAATTACTGAACCAAGTTTTCATTGACTAATTATTGAATTAAGTTTTAATTGATTAATTATTGGACCAAGTTTTCATTGACTTATTATTGAATTGAATTTTAATAGACTAATTATTGAACCAAGATTTCATTGACCAATTATTGAACCAAGTTTACATTGACTTATTACTGAACCAAGTTTATATAGACTAATTATTGAAAACTTTATTGATAGGTAGGTAATTGAGATCGATTTTGGAACTTTTCTAAAGTACTTATAACTCATCTATAAAGAAGAAAATTAATGAATTGATTTAAAACAATGGAATGATTTGTAGGTCTTTTTAAATTACAAGAACTGAAGAAAATTCGAACAAGTAAATCTAAATTGATTCCAGCAAAGACACAGACACTTTAATTGAATACGCTGTTGATAAGTTGAAAATATTTAATAATATAAAATAACAAATTCTCGTGCCCGATTAAATCGATCCGATCTGAGTAAACATGTTTCTCTTACAACTACAAGGCAAAGAAGCCAGAATGTGGCAAAGTTATATAAAAAAATATCAATTGCTATAGGAATCAGCGCCATCTTGCGTTCAGACAGATTCAAATAGAATACTGAAGA
This sequence comes from Latrodectus geometricus, assembly GCA_026290005.1. Taxonomy (NCBI): domain Eukaryota; kingdom Metazoa; phylum Arthropoda; class Arachnida; order Araneae; family Theridiidae; genus Latrodectus; species Latrodectus geometricus. The sequence continues at coordinate 8,485 of JAPDSC010060646.1, forward strand.
TTGATATTCTCAGCTAGGACCAATGGAAAAATACCCCCAGAATTCGCCTACCACCCTTAACAATTGAACAGCCACTTTAGTGAATAAGATAGATCTACAGTTAAGAAGGGAATCTAACCGTTTCCTTTCGATAATGAAAAAGGATGCCATTTCCATGCCGCAGCCCTAAAACTACTATTAAAGTTACAGTTATATAATATTTTAATACACTTTTGACTGTCAACTTCTGTCGTCTGAAGTCATTAACCACAGCCAACACTGCGTAATTTTGAATCGTGCTAAAATAACGAGGTCGATAACACAGATGGTGCCTTCCTTCCCATGCAGTATCGTTGGCCGAATATTACTTGCTATTAAAAAATTATATTTCATTAAACGTAATTATCTATGATATCCAATACGGTTCTTTCAATTGCTTACTTGCTGATTAAAGCTGATAAAAGTAATCCATTATCACATAGTTTTCAACCATGATTTATTGTCGAGTGTGAAGGATAAATCACAACTTTTCCTTCATACCGTGACACATCAGTGGAAGGATATCAGACAATACTGAAATTTTAACACGTATAGGTCCTCTCAACATGATGGTCTTTTGCTGGGTCAGGTATCAAACTCACTACCTTTTGATCACAATAGTGAAATCTTTCCTTGCCAGGAATTCCGATATTATGTTAGCTTATTTATTGATTAAATTATTGCGATACATTTCAAAATTCCTATTTCTAATAAAAATAACAAATCACTTTCTATTTTGAGCCATAGTCAGAAGTCCACATCAATTGTAAGAAAGAGGCTCTGGTATCCTTTCTTAACAATTATAACTTTTCTTGTTGAAAGCCCTTAAATTCTACAAAATTATAGCAAGGTTAATCTCTTCCAGTGGTATAGTAATTAATAATATGATTTTGAATACACTACCTTCAAAAGAATTATGTACCTTGAATTCCCTTATGGTTAATTTCTTTGACTATATCCTGTTAGGGAATATATTTTGTTAATGAAAACATTATTTTCTATAAATATATTTCAAACGTAATAGCGGATTGTCTAATAATGTAAGCTATTGAAACATTACATAAACCATCTACTATATATTGGATTCCCAGACGAAAACATGTTTAAAAGGCTGGCATTTATAGTTTGTGATCCATATTTATGAGCCGCAAAAAGTCAGAAATACGAAAAATTCTCCAGCAATTTTACTTGTAGACAAACAGTCAAAAAAGCAGAAATGCAGGATTTATTAACTGTTCATTAGAACTGAACTAGTTTAAAAATCTGCAGTAAAATAGAATTGAATTTAAGCTACTGGAATTTAACCTATATTCACAGAAAAGCTATTTGACAACACATAGATGGGAAATTAACAGCAATAGATTATAGAGAAAATAGTTCTTTTAGGTGTTAAGAAGTTTTTCTTAGCATTTAAAATTAACTTTTGTCATCAATTTCAAAAGTACTGTAATGAATTTACGTGATGCTAGGCTAAAAACTCGAACAATTCGCAAAGCAATCATTCTCACAGAAGTGCACAGAGAAAGCAGAAACACAGGCAACATTTTGCATTATTTTACATGCTTGCTTAAGCTTAGCTACGTCAACCCTTTCTTACTATCAGGGTTAAATCAATATTGTTTCATATAGCAGCACTAATTACCATAATATTAAAACAAATAGCAAAAAGATATATAAGTAATATTTGAATTGTTCAGGAAAACACAAAAAAAAATGTTTTTTTCAAAAGCCTTCACCTATTAGGCTGCCTGCTACTTAGTGTCACTTTTAAACAGTAATTACAATCGAATTTTCTCGACCTTCCATTTCTAATAATTTATTTCACGTCCTAAAAAACAGTTATGTCTATTCATTTATTTGAAGCAAAATAAAATACTAACATTTTGATTTGGTGAAAAAAAATAATCTCTTGAACACTGTTGAGCTTTTTTACTTACTTCACACGTCTGTCGAGATTTTCAGAAGTTCGAGTCACTTTCGCCAATTTTTCGTCGACCCCTATCTTGTCAGTATCGAAAGATATGGACTCGGACAATGTTGAAAATATTCTTTCCATTTCTTACTTCATCCTGGGGAACAATCTTTTTTCCCGACACCGGAGACCAGCAGGAAAAAAAACAGAACAGGAAACTTTACGGATTTCTCCGGGGAATGGGATCTGAGGGTGAAGACTATTTTGAGGGTGGGGGTAAAAATATAAAAAAGATGACATAACTGTGAATAAAACTTTCGTATTCTCTACTTACATCGAGGAGTTTTTCTGGGCGAATGAAATAGCTTTCTATCTTCTAGACATGTGTGGAAAAAAAACGAAGTTACAGATAAAAAAATTTCACATAAAAATGAAAATAGAAATCACTAGAAATGGCTGCGACCATTTGAACTGCATGAAGCTATATCTTAATGTAGTGAGAAATAG
>JAPDSC010060650.1:0-23042 GCA_026290005.1 Latrodectus geometricus
CGAACCCTATATATTATTTCTCGTCAATTATATAGCCAGAGAGAACCATGAACATATTCCCAGTAGTCCATATTAATATTTATATACTTTTTAACAATGATGTGGTTAATGTAACTAACAGCTAGAGATCGAATATTACTATCCTTTTTGAGGTTAATGCAGTTGAAGATTTTATTGAATGCTTTCGGTTGTGCATTTTTCAATTTCATTGTAAAAATTAATATTTGATTTGATATGCATTCATTTTTAAAGCTTCTTAAACTGCATTGTTTTTCAAGTAGAAAGGTGGTCCAAGTATTTATCTTAAGATTTTGTTTCACTAGTGTTAGGAAATTACTTTTCGGCACACAAAGTCCTGGGTTCGATCCCAGCTATTGATATGAACTAGAAATAGATGCTGTAATTCTACTTTTTACATGCATGTCTGTAGGGGTGCGTGCTTGAGAATCTTCCTCGTTTCTTTCCTTGCAACGCGTAAATACTGCTCACTATCTAAGAAAAGTTCTCTCGCAAAACAATGCGTAGTGGATATTAAAAAAACAGTGAAACAGTTTTCGACTGTTAGGTTGCCCTCTACGTGGTGAAGAAATGTTTTGTTTTGTGAGCTCAACGTCACTTAATGGTAAAACGCTCTTCAAAGCAAAAGCTCCCGGATTCGTACACTGTAGATAAACTGGAGAGGGATGCAGCACAACTGCTTTCTACATGCACATCTGTCGGGTTGCGTGCTTGAGAATTTTCCAGGTTTCCTTCCTTGTAACACGTGAATACCGCTCACTACCTAAGAAAACTGAATCACTCGACGGAGAATAAAATTCCTTGAAATAGTCTCAGGTCATTAGGCAATATTTACCTTTTTAAGGAGTGGGAATTGATGTATAAATTCGAAAGGGATATTTTTCATATTTCAGACTTCTAGCGACTTCAAACATTTTACCAATACTGAAAGAGTTCCTAAGCGACAAGCATTATAGAAATGAAGATTCGGAAGAGTTGGAAAAATTGTAAGAGTTAGGAAATAAAAAGTGAGAAATCAAAAAACCAAGAGTTAATGAATTGGCTTACAAAACTGGATCAGAGTAAAACGAGCAAGAGAGTAAAATATATAGAATTGTATTTCTCCAATAAATATGATATATATATGTATAAATTCGAAGTGTTTCGTTAATCTTTTTTTTATTTCGTCAAGCTATTGCTACTAGCAGATTCAACAGAAAATTTTCAAAAAGGATTTTAGCTTTTGATTAATTTAAAAAACAAAATTTGAGAGGTCCTTGACCTAAATAATGATTTCAAGGGAAAGTATTGAGTTGTCCAGAAAGTTCGTGCAGATATTTTAGGACAATTAAAACGCAGCTCATTTTTTTTTACACATATTGATATATGTTTATTAAATTATATAGGTACCATTCTGCTTTCCAACCTTTCTCCTTCTTTCGAGTAGCTTGAGAATTCTGTCCTTTCAGAACCTCTCAGATTTCTCGGCAAAACATTGGTCCAAATGGGTTTTGATCTCAACCAAAAAGTCGAAATTTCTCCCATTAAGGGAAATCCTTCATCCAGCATCCTCGCCATAAACAGCGCTTATCTTATTTGCCACATGTGAGGAATTTTTGCCCTTTCGGAAAAAGAAAAGCATTCAATTCCTGTAATGCACTTTATTTGCCACTCTATACTAAGGGGTACAAAACTGATAAAAATGAACGAATCATAACCAAACTTTTTTCCAAATATGGCTGAACTATCTCTTTTAGAATATGTTCACATGTCATTTGTTTTCAATAATTGTGATATACTCAGTCAGGTCTCTTGCGTTACCTACCGAAAATCGGCACGAACTTTCCGAAATTGAAGGCTCAAAAATATATAAATAGTAGTGAAACATAAATCAAATTGAGATTTGTCTTGGTTAAATGTAGACTTGCCAAACTTCCAAAATGTTTAACGGGACACCAGAATAATCCCCCTTTTCCCAGAGACACTTTAATATTTACGAATAACTTTAGCAAGAAGAAGCACTTTAAATGAGGAATAAAATTTTGAGCCACATTTATATGTATTGCTCATAACACACACATTGCCAAGGACTTTTTTTAGAAAGTTTTTTTTCTTTTTTTTTTTAGTCTTGTAGAAATCTTGACAAGTTAATCCAATAAACATAGATTCCTTCATCAAGCCTCTATCATCAGTCCATGAGTTGTTCATCAAGAAAAAGAAAATCTCTACTGATGACTGATGTTCCAAGTAAATAGAAGACATACTAAACAATCTTGATGAGATTGAGAGTTGCTAGGTGATTATCCTTGAAGCGACCAAACAGCCAGAGCCATGTTTCTTCACTTGAAATAATCACATTTCTAGTTATCTCTTCTTACTTCCTTTATTCCAAATTTGGTAACAAATACTCTTTAGCAAACACAACTTGGCCACGATTGGCGAAACAAGACGATATCACTTGTCAGCAGACCCATCAAACTTCCATAGAATTCACTTTTCATACAATACACAGATAAATGACAAATTATTCTAAATAATTCTTCACAGTTAATGATTTTTAGATTGTTTTGGTCATCTATAAAATCAAATTTAATTTTTATCAGGACATGAAGTAAACCTGCTATGTGTTTAGTAAATATATCTTTTTGTGAAACATAGCAGATTTATTAAACGTAGAACCTTTGTGTGTGTTTACATATTCTGTATTCGTTTAAAAAAAATGTAACGATTTGATAATGCTATGTTTTCATAAATGTAACAAAATATTAATTACTTAATTCGCCATGATTTTTTGCGAATATAAATTCAGTGTATTATTAGAACAATGGATTATTTTTATCAGTGGCTGTACCAAAAAAATATATAAACAGGAATTAATTTTAAATTACTTATTAATGTAGAAATTTCGTAATTTGCTAATGTTTATAAATTACTATTGTTCACGTAATTTATGTATATTAAAACAGACTGCATAATCTTGCTTATAACCTATTTTTGACAGCGCCGAGTTAAGTTTTACTGGTCAACGGCAGAAAATGAGAGAATTTTCATTTAAAAATTTTAACATCATAAATAATTATTTATAAAATTAGTATTATTCATGCACTTATTTTTAAAGATAATCATAAAAGGCAAATGGACTAATCGACTAGAGACTATTCCAAATTAGACTGAGACCTAAGCAATAATTGGGTTGCTAAAACTAAGTCTAAACAATATTCACACTGTATACCGCCAAATCATTGCAACAACTTCCTACAATTGAGCATGCGTTTGAATTTCCATCTGGAGCCGACTTTAGAAGCTCTATCTCGAGACACTAGCAGACAAAAGCAACACACTTTAGGTGTCATTGTCTCCCTTTACCCTCAGATGGAACCGTCCCATTGCAAAGAAACAAGCTTATAATTCTCATTTATTTAACGTTCTAGTTAAAATGTTAAATCATTTTATATTTATTTTTGGTATACTGTATTTTATTTTGAAGGCGTGTTTAAATACAATTAAATTAAAAATAATAAATCAAAATAATCAAAAATGTAAACAATCAATGTTCCCCCCCCCCCAGCAAGCCGTGGTTAAATTATCAAACGTTGACTGGTCCTCGGTGATAAAAAAAAGTTGTGGAATACTGATCTAAGGGGTCAATTCTTATTATTCAGAAGTCTTTCCGGAGTTTCATTACTTTTTTAAACAATTTTTGACAGTGAAAACACATTCCATCGTGTGACACTTGATCTAAGCAATCGTCAAATATTCTTAAATGTACTTGTCAATACTTCATTGCTCGAATGGTGACGAATTCAAATTCTGCGTAGATTTTGGAACACCTTTTATATTTTTCATAATTTATTTCCGGAAGAACTAGAATATGCCCAAAGCACTTTCTTCTAAGAATTTTTTTTATTACTTTAATTATATCATCAAAAGGGTAAATGATTTCCCCACATTATAAACTCTACACCATTCAAAATTATGTTTCTAAGATCAATTAAATGATGACAGACACAAATTGTTCTAGTAAAAATAATTGTCTAAGCATAATTGTAAACATAATTAATATTCCAAAATGGATAGATTTTTTTTTAGGTTTTCTTGAATTATTTGATGATTCAGTAATTTATCTATGAAACAATAAGGTTCTTAAAACAAACGAATAAAGATTTTTAGACAGAATATGAGACTGGATTAAAATTAAATGTTTAGTTAAGAATATATTTGTCAATTAGGAATTCTGAAGGACATCCATTGTTTCATTATAAAAATTATGTTTTTTTTTTCTCTGATATTGAATCTTTTCAATATGTTTATCATATGATACAGAATTATTTAAGGCCATTTTATCATGGAAAATATGCATTGGAATATGCTCCGGAAATATTCACTATTTAAAAGAATTATTTGAGTCATTCTGTTTTTCTCTTTTTGTACCATGAATTATTCATTAATATAAAGTTCGAATGAGCATATGAAAGAATTATTAATCATTTTCTTTTATCGTATAAAATATTAAACGGTATGCATTCCGAATGATCTTTGAACGAAACATTTGCATTCTTTTTCATTTTATTGTAATAAATATTTATCAAAATACATTCCAAATGGTTATTTGAATAAAAAAAATATTCTTAAAATCAAAATTCAGAAAACACATGTTTTATCTTTAATTTTTATAGTTTTATTTGATCATTCCATTCCGAATGATCTTTGAACGAAACATTTGCATTCCTTTTTATTTTATTGTAATAAATACTTATCAAAATAGATTCTGAAAGATTATTTGAGAAAACGTATTCTTAAAATAAAAATTCAGAAGCATGTTTTATTTTTTAATTTCTACACTTTTTGTTGAATGTATACGCATACCTATCGAATTAATTATTGTGTGAAAATAATTTTGTTTCATATCTGAAAATTACTTTTTAATCATTCTTTGATAATAAATAATTAAGTTGAATATATTTTTAGTATCTGATCGAAATGGAAATTTTCTGTACTTTTTCTCTTTGAGCTATTTTCAAATTTTTATGAGCACAATCTTACGCAGATAAGTTCAAAGAAAATTTAATAAACCAGTTTACGTTATTCATTTGAATTTATAAGAAATAAATTTTTCAAATTTTAAACAAATTATTAAGAAGAGTTTATATATTCATTTTTATATTCCTTAAAACTTTTAAAAATTCATTATTTTGCTCTTATTATATACATGGCTTTCTGATTTTCTTTTAAATAAGAACATTCGATGAAACTAAATTTCAGTCCATTATACCTTCATAATGTATTAAATTGGCAGCTGTAAATGATGTTTGTAATTATTTTTTTCTTTCAGTTGTGTTTGTGATATTTATCAGAATATCTGTTAAATATATTTTGCGAATCTAAAAATTTCTAAGTGTATTTTGTATGACAGCTTGCGAGCTTTATAAAACATCATATGTTCAATTTGATTATAGGAAGAAATTAAATTTAATTATTATTATTATTAATCTTTGAAGATTCCAGTTCAGGTTGGAATTTTACTAACAATAATAGTAAAAATACTATATAACGATAAAGGAGCAAATGAGTGAAAATAAAATTATTTTCTACTGAACGTTTTACTAGAACAAGTTTTTACATATTTTTAATTTGACGTCAGAAAGAAGACAGTGCTGATTAAATTAGCCACATGTACTTAAATAAGGTTTAATAATCTGTGAGAAAATGAATTTATTTTGATTAAAATTTAACAAAAAAAAAATGCGTTTATTTCTAAATATTTCTATTTTTAGACATCTTTTTCTGGTGCATTTAAAAGTAGATAAAGAAGTTTTTAATTTGTTTATTCTTTGTTAATTATATATTTTCTACTTAAATAGTTAATCTAGTTAAATATTCTCCTAATAATATATTTGATACTGTACAAAGTTTAAAGGATAAATAAAGAGACTTATAACATACAGTGATATTGCTTTAATATCAGAACATTTATCATTTTTTTAAATTTAAGTGGATTTTTTTTTCCGATTTGAAATCAATTAAGTTGGCAATGAGATAAAAAAGTTTTCATTACAAAGCGCTCTTTGGGAAGTAATTTTTATCCTTATAATGATCGGCTCTTAAAAAAGAAACAACCAAAGAAATATCGGCATTGTGTTCCGTTAGACAAATAATTCTGCAAATAAATATTGATGCAATATTTTATCTTTGTCGGAACTCCGGCTAGTTCTTTCATCTTAGTTATATGATCAGATAACATTATATGCATTTACTTATATAAAATAGTATTCACGCAAAGAAAGACTGTGTAGAGTGTTTAATTTCATTTTACATATTCCTTCACTAAAGAATACAGAATAACCGCTGAGCAAAATGAAATCATTCGTCAGCATTATCTTCTTATTCTTGAGTTTGTTGGTAAGTTATATTTATACAAAAATATTTTTAAAAAATTTTCACTTTCATTTTAAGTGTGTTACATTTTGTGCTATTCATTTTAATTTATATAATAATAAATTTGCAGATTTAAATAATTTCAAAATCTATATTTTTTTCATTGAATTTTCAATAATAATTATTATACTCGCTACTACATATAAAAAAGTATTTCAATATTTTTCAATGAATGCACAAATAAATAATTTATTACTCAAATGAAAAGCGTTTTTCATGGTGAAATTCTAATAGAGCCCACACCCTTGGTGACAAATTGAAAAAACAGCGCCAAGGGTGTGGGCTCTGTTAGAATCCAAACTTTTCATTTTTTGTTAGTTTTCTCATCTGCCCATTATTAAGATTTTATTATTTATTAATGAATATTTTTGACATTTGTTAAGACAGAAATTAGAAATAATAGTTTATTTTAATAATTTTTTGTTATTTATTGAAACAGTTAAATTAGAAATCCATTGTAAATACAATTAAAAATATAATAATAACAGCTATGGAATTTTTCCAGATTTATGATGCATATGTTTTCGATTAATGATATTTATATTTATAATATTGCAATTATTTATGTATGATTAATAATTTTTTTGTAATCGAACTTCTCTTTAAAAAATATACTATAGTAAATAGGGAATATATATATGCTTAGCAAATATTATTTTCAACATTCTTTTACGCGTTCGTATAATACAAATTTTTTTAATAGAATATAAAAATAAAATTCTATAAATAACTGTTCTTATAACCGCGCTTGGAATAAACTGTAGCTTTTCTTGTAATAAAATAACGCCGGATTACTCACAAAATTATTTACTCAAGCATTCACAAGAACAGAGCACATCACAAGAACTGTTGTAATTGCAATGATATTTATATTGTTTGATGTATTCTCTAAAATGGCAACTGTAAGTTAAGAGATTTAATAAAAACAAGAATAAGAGGTCGATTTTCAGAAGATGCTGTTAAATTACAAGTAAATCTGTGAGTTAACTTTAAACTTATAAAAAGTATAACTAAAAACATAAGGCATCAAGAACGTTATTCTGATAATTAAGAACAAGAACATTTACGAAATATATAAAATGGACAGAACACAATAATTTACAATAAATTCGGAATCAGCTCACTTCAAGGCAGCTGGTGTTCATTTTTAGAGTTTTGTTATTGTTGCCATTCGATGAAAACTAAATACTTGCTGACACTCTTTTTGACAAAATAGTCCAGTTACAGTATTCCTATTTACAGACATCAAAATTTGTAAAATCATATCCCAATTTAAAAATTTCTGCCACTAAAAATATAAAGAAAAAGGGCAATAAAACTACCAGTTGCTTATATTTCTGTAAAATAAATCCAGATGTGTAATCATGTACAAATTGACAATAGGAGATACTGAAATCTAAAAGGTATGCTTTGTTATACTACCATTTTTGACAAAAAAAAATGCCTCGGCATTTACTTATCTAAAATTAACATATTGTGCTATTTCTATCGCTGCTGTGTTTATTAATGCAGTTTATTCTGCAATTTGCAAAGTAGGTAAAAATTGAATGGAGTCTGATGAAAATATTGTCAATAATATCACACACAAAATTCAAAGATGCCGAAATAAATAAAAGGTATAAAAAAAACTTCCCAAATAAAAATGTAAAAGAAAGTAAAAAAAAAAAAAAAAAAAAAAAGAAAAGAAAAGAAAAGAAAAGAAAGAAAAAATTATTTATAATTTGCATGAACTTAAAATTTCTTTTTTTCTGTCATTCAATTTAATTTGCTACATTAGTAACAATTTTTTGCTCTTGATTATGACTACTTTAACCTTAACGTAGGCGTTTTCTTTGATGCGACATTTTTACCGGAAACCGGAATTTTTAGTAACCTCACTCACAGTTTATGTATATCTTTCAATGATATCTTAAAAAAGCTATGTGTGATTAATAGGGAATAATTAAGATGGAATAGTTTTTAATCCTTTTTAACATGCATTTCTCAACACCCAGAATACAGATGTGTAATTATATAAATTTCCATTTGAATATTACATTCCTTTTTTAAATTATAATGAAAAATTTTAAGTTTGACTCTTTCGTTTAATAACTTAATATTTCCACTTATTGTTAAATTGAGAAAAATTAAAGAAATTTTTTTTAATAAATCATTGTTCTGATTTTCGTTTTTATTAAGAGCAAATAGTTATAAATTTTAACAATTAAATTTTTATGTATAAAGATTTTTTTGAAATAAATCAACTTAAATAATTAAAGTATCATTCCTTATTTCCATAACTCTACAGTATTTAATAAATGATAGAATTATTATACTTATAAAGTTATATAAAATCTGAAATCTGAGTTTTATGCAGAAACATTAGTAATATATGGCGTGTATATTTTTGTCTCAAATTGCAACAATTTAACAAAAAAAAAAGAAACATTTGAAGAAAATAAATTTGCAACTATATTTGACAAACTCGAATTTTGAGTGTTATTTTAACTAATGGAAATTTCTTTTTATAAATGTGAATGATTCGAATTTTCCTTTATATATCTTCAAATAAACCCTCAATGGTATGAAAGTTTACTTGTTAAATAAATTTAAAACATATTTTAAATTTGAATTAATTGTTTAAACATGTTCGCATAATGAAAATTTAAACTCTTAACATTAATTCATTAACGTTTTCTATACTGATTAAATTAATGCAAATACAAATGTGAGAATATTTAAACTATTTTCCTCATTCGTAGTAGCCAGAATTAGTCTATGTAGCCCTATTCCGTCTTTTGACGACTCAGCAAATAAGTATTATTCCTTCGACCATTTCTGGGTAGCCACATGTTGCGATTTAGCGCCAAACGTTGCAATAACATTTTATGTTTCTTGTTTTATCCAAGCAAATGAAATTTATTTTTTTTAGCAATTAGAACTTTAGCAATCATAAATTTAAAATAAATTTATGATTAAAAAAAAATTAGAATATGAATTAGAAATAAAGTTTTTATCCATTTGTTTCAATGAATATAGAAGTTAACTGCTTTGCTTTTTCCCTTTCCATTTTAAAAAAGAAGTAATTAGAACTTACATTTGGCGACATTTTTTTCCGGAAATGGTTTCTAAATGTCCTAAACAATTATCCTCCTTTGTATCTATCCATCGAAGCTCAATTTCTCTTATTCCTTTCTTTACTTAGTTGTGAAAATTTCTTTGATTAAGTAATTGCCCCTAATATCCTAACAGGGGCAATTTCGCTACATTTACAACCCTAATAGACTGACTCGAAGTTTGATTTAATTCACTTTTGCATCTTCAACACCATACACCTAAGTCTGTTTTTACACGGTCTTTTTGTACACGGTTTTGATATAACACGGTTTGAAAATTGAATATTTTTAATTTTTTTACACGATTTTATTCCATTTAGCACGATTTGAAATTTTATGTACTTAAATTTTTTTTGTCAAATTTAATTTTTGCGAAGTATGTTTATATCACAAAAAAGTATTTATGAAAGAAAAAAGTCTGAAACCATCGATAGTATCGATAGTTTGCGAACACTAGCTTAAAGATTTAAGTGAATTCCCCTTTAGCGCGTACAAACAAGTAGGGGAATTCCCTTTATGTGCATACAATAAAATTTACTGGTCAGAGCAATTGAAACGTGTTAATATTTTTGAACTGTCAATGCAATAAGACGTGTTTGGTAAAGAAATTTTTTGCAGGCAAATTTGATTTTCCATTAAATTTAATTTTAACGCATTAAGATAAAAAGTAAGCCAAAAAATATTTTGTATTTATTCAGTTATTTATGTTTTTTAATTTTGTTAAATATTTTATGTATCCCTAAAAGGAAATGTCAGATATAAAACTACTTTATGATTATCACTTATTCTATTTTATTTTATTTTTTACCTTAAAAATTGAATAACCTATTCTTTTCGTTCACAACATAGTTTTTTAGTTCCTGAACTTGCCATACATTTAATTTATATTACTTTTAAGATTAGAGTGCATATCTTTTTTATCATTAATTACTTTGCTTGTGAAAATAAGCATTATATATTTGATTTAATAAAATAAACATGAATTCTTGTTCTTAAAAATTCTTGTTTTTCACTAATTTTAATAGGTTTTAGAGATTAGGAACAAATCACCCATTTTTGTATAAGATCAATGTCTTTTTTTACACGTTTTTTTTTTTTACACGGCTTCTTCTGGAACCAATCTACCGTGTAAAAACAGACTTAGGTGTATAATATTTTCTTGAATTCTAACAAAATCTCTTGTCGAAGTTCTGTATTTAAATACTTCCAAAATGTTTTCCTACCTTAGTATTTTAAAAATATATTATTCTAGATTTTTAATTTTAGAATCATTTAGAATATGGTTTTTATTGTAAGATTCATTCAGCCAAATCTATATCACATTCTATTTTTTCTTGTATTTAATTACATTTGTCTCTATAATAATATACAAAAAATGTTCTGTTTGATTTATTTATTTTCTTAAGATTTTCATCTGAAATTTCAGTAATTTTTTTCAAGTCCATTTTGAAGAGTATTTACGGATGATGATTGGCACATTTGACCAATCATTGATACCTAAACAAAAATACACGTAATCAACGCATTTTCCTAAGAACAAGTAATTAACGTTGCCACCAAACGATTACACCTTAACCCTTTGAGTACTGAATTAGTTGAAGATTATTGTAATGAAGTAATCAGATAATGAATCTCGCTTGTCAAATGTACCCAAAGGATTAAACAGATTTCATATGTGATTGGTTCCCATCAAAATATGTTTTCATACTTTTTCTGATTAAACTAGATATACAAGAATTATGCAATTTTGTCCTGAAAAACAAACTAACTAATAAAGAAAATATAAATTTTATTAATTCACATTTTCTACATTTTAATATCCTCGATATCTACATAAATAATTTATCTTTGAATATATTATTGATTATTGAAAATGGAATTTTTTTAATGACATGTCGGTTTCTGAATTCCCGCTTCATTTATTTATTTTTTTTTATTTCAAATACCCGGCTGCTATAAGATTTCCGTTTTTCCTCACTACGAGATACTAAAGTGAACTTATATTGTCAGACATCCAGTTAGTGAGCCATTGTGGCTTCGAAAGTGGGTGGGCCTTCGTAATTTGGAAGCAGATACCTAGAAGAAGAGTCCCAAGGTATCGCTTCACATGGAAGACATTGTGAATACGATATATTTAACGTCCCCCAGTTACCATTAGCAAAGATGACGAATTTTCAGTTGGGTCGTGATTCGAACTCACTGCCTCTAGAATTCCCACTTTATTACTTGAGATAATATAAAATGGACTTGCAAGTTATCTTTAATTCGTGGATAGTATTTTAAGAAACTTATCATCTTTCAGGTTTTTGCGAGAGCCTTTGGAGTATGGGCCGGTGGCTGTAAAGTTGATGATGACTGTGGAGAAACCGAATGCTGCGTCAAACAGTTCGGCGGTTACACGGGGCAATGTCTAAGGAGACCACAAGAAGGTTAGTAAGCATTGTTATGTATTTAAATTATGGTTTTACTGTCAAATTTCCTCTTTACAGCGAAATATCCCTTGCTCGATCCTAGCCATTGTTGAATAATGTGAGATGGGTGTTACATTTCTTCCTTCTACATACACATTTGTTGGGGTAAATACTTGGGAGTTTTCCGGGTTTCCTCCTTTGAGACTCTCGAATACGCCCTTCTTTCTATAAAAAGCAATATACACAGTGGACACTAAAATGAATTACAACGGTATTCCACCGTTAGACTGTCTACGACTGTCTTAGGTATCAAACTTATAAATTAAATAATCATTTTGGTTTAGATGTAGGACAGAGCAATTTTCGGAGTAAGAGCTCCAGGTTCAATACCAACCACTGTTGAGCAGTGAGAGAGCGATGTTGCATTTCTGCCTTTCGTTTACATGTCTGTCACGATATGAGGTGCGTGCTTGGGAGTTTTCAGGATATCCTCCTTTGTCACGGGTGAATACAGCATGCTATATAAATAAAAGGTATTCTCGGAAAGTAATTTATGCTGTGAACATCCAAATGCTTTACAACAGACTCAGATTTTGCGTAGTGGGCAATGTTAGGCTGCCCATGGGTTAAAATGTTACTAAGTATGGCTTCAATCTGGCCTAGAAGTGCTATTTCGAGTGAAACGTTCCATATTTGATTCTAACCATTGATTCTAACCCCGAGGTAGATAATGCCTTCACTGTGCAGATAGGATGAATCATTGGGACTTTTTTCGGGTTTCTTCCTCTGGGAAATTTAGTATGGCTCATCATCTATGAAAAGTCTTCCCGAAACATAAAATACAGCAGATATACAAATGGCTTTAAGAAGGGAAAAAAATTCACCAGTTGAACTAATTATTTCTTGGAATCAAAATGAAGTATGACGTCACAACGACCTAATCATAGTACCTCGTATTTCAAAGTTAAAAATCACAAGTTTTGATCTCAGTCATTGTTGCACATCGGTACTACTGATTTCTGCTTTCACATATGTCGGAGAGGAAGCTTGGGAGATTTCTGAGTTTTCTCCCTTATAACATGTAAATATTTCTATAAGAAATTCCTCTTAAAATCATGTTTTACAATGGCTTTGAGCTATCAGTGTATGCACGAAACGAAATTAACATATTTTGAGGTGTAATTGTTTGAATCAAAACTATTGAATAGAATAATAAATAAGATTTCAATATGAACGCTAATTAAGTTAATAGCCATTATACAAATCAATATAATGTGAAAAAATATTAGATTTCAATGGTTAAATTGGGGTTTAAGTACCCTTCTTCGCTAACTTGACGATAAACTCGCCAAGCGTGGTAACCCGGACGTTTTTTTTTTATCCTTAATGCTCTCCTTACGGCAACCTCTGGAGGAGAGAATTTGAAGAATTAACAAAAACAAATTTTTATTAATATTATTAATAAACTGAAATATTAATAAAAACATGATTTTTATTGATATTTCAGATTTTTTGTAATACAATTCGTAAAAAGACATTATTTTTGTTTTCATTGCCATAACAAAAGTGAAAATCGTTAAAAACGCGTATTTCATTTCATAGCAACGGCGTTTTTGAAAACATGGAAAACAAGATACCCAAAGCACATTTTCACCGATTTCAATATTTCATTGTTTATATAATTTGATTTTGAATCAGTGGGCAATAATATTATATATATATTTTTTTAATTTTATTTATTTAGGAGAAAACTGCATTCCAGAAAATAAGTATAACAGAATGTTCCAACAGGCAACTTGCCCATGCGCAGAAGGACTCAAATGCTTAGCAGGCTCCAAAAATAAATTTTCTGGCGTGAGTATTAAAATTTTCTCCGTATTGCTCAAATTACTTTATTTCATAAATCTATAGCGATAAAATTTGTGATTAAAAACTGTAAAAAATGATGATTGCAGGAAACCAAGCAATATTTTAACTACATGACAATACAAATTTTTATTAATTAATACCATTACTATTAAATGATTTTGATACGTTGTAAATCAAATAATCATACATTTTTAAATATTATACTTAAATGTTTAAACAAATATTTATATTTGCAAATAAAATAATTATTTTATATAAATATTCTTCTTCTACAATCGACACGACAGCCCCTGATGTGAGCCAAGGCCTTCTCTATAACTTTCTTCCATTTCGATCCACTTCTGGCAATTGATCTCCAGTAATTTACTTCAAGAATCTTAAAGTCTCCCTCTACATTATCTGTCCACCTCAACTTGAGTCTACCCCTTTTTCCAGTTGCCAAAATATTATGATTGAAAATTTTAAATGCTAATGGTAAGGGGTTTATTCAGTATAAGTGGTCCGCGAATTTCCTGCGATTAATCTTAATAAATTTGCTGATATCTATATCCTTAAATAAATTGTACATATCAAAATTATATCGACCTCTTTAGACATCATTTTCATTCACAGCGCTAAAGATTTTTCTCAGAACTTTTCACTCAAAGATAGCTAGCTGTTCTGACTGAGATTCAGTAAACACAGATTAAATCCTTAAGTGATCTAATAAGTAATGTGATTTTAGTATTCCTTTTCCGATTAATTTAGATTTAAAAAAGTTATATAAGCCCTGAAGACATCGATTATCCTCTTACTCTCAATTCCACATCGTTTTGAACATTGATATTTGAGCCTAAATATAAAAAATCATTGACCACTTCAAATGTATAATCTCCAGTTTGTCTGTATGATTTTTAATATTTTACAGATGAACTATTCGTCTCCACCCAAGTGCCGCCCTATTGTAGAAGTGGAAACAACCGAACCAACAAGCGAAGAATGAGACAATGACACACATTTACATTGCTATTTTCGATAGCAATGTATGAATATGGAAAATAAATACATTTCCAATGTAAATATTTATGATTTGAATGAAATTAATTCTGATATGGCTGCTACAAATAAATGTATGTACTTTTTTCCTTCAAAAAAGGAATTTATGTAGTTTTTAATAAACTGCAATCATATATATTGTTATTAATTCAATTAGTGTCACCATGACGTTTTTTGCTACAACGGAAAAAGACTAAATATTTCATTCATTTTATTTCATTTGGAATCCTTCAGTATATTATTACACATGTTAGATAAACATCATCATAAAAAAACTAACGCTAGCATAAATTATTTAGTGCAATTGATATATCTAATTTTTTTGTCCTATTACTTGAAAAAAGAAATATCCCACAATTTTCATTATAGTACAAATACTTTAAATTACTTCAATCTAAAGATAGATTTTGATTCAAATAATTAAATGCTTTCTCTTTTAATTTTGTAAATACGTATTAGAATTCCTTTACTAAATATTTTGACATTACTACCATAAACATTTTGAAATGTGTTTATGAAAATGAGCTAGCTTTATAGAAATAAATATCTAAGAATTACCATTACCATAAAAGAATTACCAAAACATGCAAACTGAATACTTTTCGTCGTTTGACTGTAAATTTTCATTACTCTTTCATACCAAAAAAGTAAATAAATAAAATAAAAACTCTTGTATTACAAAAAGAAAGTGTGTGACACACACACAATGTTTATAAACGTAATATATATATTTATATAGTACAGTATTTGTATTTTAAATAAACTTCTGTAATAATATTATGTGTTTATTAAAAAAGACTTATTAGAAGAAATTTATTTTGAAAAAAATATTAAATAATGCTTAATGAAAAGGGATGATTGAATTCATTAAAATTTAATCAATCAAGTCAACATTATGTTTCACATGAAATAAAACTTCAGAATCAGAAATTTCAGCTACGTCTATTTACCAGTAACTTCTTCGCCAATACTTTTTAAGATTTTGATATTCTTTTACGTCAATATTTGATAAAGTTAACTAAGTCATTCAGTTTAATAGAATACAGAACCTATCAAGCATTTGGAATCAAGATGTACAAAAACGATAAAAATATTTGACATTTTTGTCGCCTAAAATCATACATTTCCAACCAACAAATACATATGTTTTGAGTTAAATAATTAATGTTAAAAAAAATTATTTTGAAAGAAGTTTCTGTTTGATTATCAGAATTATCCCACAATGTTTGAGGAAAAAAATGATAGTAGTACACTAGACATAACAAAAAGGGAATTTGTTTTTGATTGATAGAGATTCAAATATAATATTCATACTTTGAAACACCTGCTTCATTTAAAGAATTTCTTCAATGAATAGTAAAGTAAATAAATCATTCCTTTATATTTTCTTTATATTGAATCATGCATGTACTTAATACTACCATTTTATATTTTCGGTAATTAATTTAAACTAAAATGTTTTGATATGCACAATATTTTAATATTACGACTTCAATACATTTCTTTTTAATATATAATTCATAAAACTAGTTATAAAATCTAATATAACAAAAAATAATATTCAGTTGATTAAAATAGTGTTTTAATTGTCATGAATTGTAGAAGTAATATAAGTTCACAACATTCGGTATTTTCAACTTTTCTGTTTCTTGGTTGACAGACAAAAATACACTGTTCCAAATGCCATTAAAACAGAATAAATTATGAATTTTTATAAAAAATTTCTCAGGTCTTATTATTATCATTTAAATTTTGTTGATAGTTTCTTTGAATTATTTTGTCTATAACTTTGAATTTTCTGTATTATTTTTAAAAAACAAATAAATAAAAGATAAATGGAAGACACAACATCGATATATTATAGGCATGGACTTTTAGGAAAGTAAATTAAATAAAAATGAAACTTAAGAAGGGCCAGAAATTTTTTTTTCCGAAGCCTAAACTTTGTGCATAGTAAATATAATTGCTAGACAATTGCTTGCAATCTTGTCTCATCATAGCCCTTTTCACAAGCAACATTTCTTCAGATTTAAGACCTACTTTGATGTGCAAAAGATTTGTTTCCTACAAACCAAATATTAGGCAAAAGAATGTTGCAATACATCCTACTCTTCAAATATTTCTTTAAACCATAGAAGATGAAGAATAGTGTTGGACAAAAATAAGGATTTAAAGATTAACTACAGTGTTTTCAAAACCGAAACAAATGTCATTAGACGTTAGTTCGCAGTTCAGTAACGATCTAAGGTCTAATGACATTTTACAGCAATGAATTTAGAAGGAGTTCAAATACTGATAACAATGCCGATTATGTTTGAAGACTCTTCAATAAATGCTCAAATTTTGCTTTTTAAATAAAATGATGCACTGTTTTGAATGTTGATACTTAAATCTTTCCTATAATTTTTGATAACGATTCGAGTAAAATGTTCAACGCAAGAATATATAATTGAAACATCATTTCTATTAAGGTCCCTGTTCTGCAGATAAATTTAAAGAAGGGCTACCAAGGTAAGCGTATTCTTATTTTCAGCGACAGTCAAGCTGTATTGATGGCTCTCTATTCATTCCAAATCAAATCAAAAATTGTAATGGAATGTAAAAATCTCCTTAAGGAAGTGGCAAATGGGAATAAAATTATTCTTATTGGGTGCCAGGGCATATAAGAATAGAGGGTAATGAAAGAGCTGATGAACTTGCAAAACAGGGATCCTCTTTCAATCCAATAGGAATTAAAACCTTTTGTGGGATCAACATGAAGACTACAAGGAAGGTCATTCAAAAATGGGAAAAACAGGAGATGAACAAAGTTTGGCGTGACTCTCCTGGACAGAAACATGCAAAAAGTATGATTTTCAACTCATCTGAGAAAATTGCATCTGAAATTCTTAGACTCCCAAGATTGAAGATTCAAGCAATTGTAGGCTTCATTACTGGGCACTATCATTTCAGGAAACACCTTCATACAATGGGACTTTTTAATACTTTGGGCTTCCATATAGGGAAGTATGCTGATGCAACATCATTTGTATTACTTTTGCTGACAAAGCTACAGTACAAACAAAGTTATTACAGTAAAAGCTGCAATTTTACCATCGACAGCACAAATGCCAAATTTAGTATTATCTGACATTAAAAAAAAACTACATAGAACATTAAATTGGAAAAATTTAAGAAATATATGTACGATCTGAAATCAAAATGTATGTGAACAAGCACAAAGTCCAAAGGGAATCCATTAAATTAATTGCATCTTGCATTTGTGTTCTAAATTCCTGAGATACCATTCCAATAGTGAAATTTTCTGCTGCAAATTATCTTTTCAAACTGAAATTTTTCTCATATAACAATGTTTACATTAATATGTCATAGGCTCCTTTAGTTTTAACAATTATCTTGTAGCTACACTTTACACCATTGTTAAGTATTGTAAAAATCATGAAAAATGATCTGTGAGACCTATTTAAAATAGAATGGATGCATTTTTAATTATAAATTATCCATCATTTTCATGTTAAGTTTCAACTCAGAGAACAGAGAAATTTTAATAAGTATTTTTATTTGAAAAATTCATTAATTGAATATAAGACAGTAAAACGCAAAAAGACTATGCATAAATTTTAAGCAAATAAATTTTAATCATAAAATATTATGAGTGTGTGAATTATGTATATATTTTAATCATAGATTAAAATATATCATTCATATTTAGAAATTTTGATACATATTGTCATCAAAATTTTTAAAATGAGACTATACCAACAGTTAAAATATTTATTAAATTTAAATCTATCTTTTTCCTTTTTGAAATTATCAAAATTGTTTTAGTTTTTTTAAGAAATTATCGACAAAATATTTTCTGATTAGTTAAATTAAAAATATTAAAAAAAAAAAAAAAAAAAAAAAAAAAAAAGAAGAAGAAGAAGAAGAAAGCATCAGTTGAAATATTAGTATAATTATATTAAAATTTGGAAAAGTCACATCAAATTAAAAGCTAATCACAATTTAGCAAAATATATGATTGCTTTTGTCATATTGATTATACGCAATGCTTATATACATATTTTTCAAATTTTTCTTCGTTTTAACAAATTGTTGTGCATTTGTTTTAAGGTCAGGATAATTATTATTATTCTATTTGTACTACATTCTACTACGATTATAGGATTACTATTATCATTCACTCTTGATTGCAACATTTATTGATTGGAATCTTGAAAATTCGCTGAGTACCAAGAAATATACTTTTTGGACAGCTAATTTTTTACGCAAAAAACCAAATTTAGATTACATCTAAAATCTATTTTATATTGTGTTTAATAATCTTGATTTCTAGATATCTTTATTTTCAAGGTTATTTTTAAACTACTTTTCAACTTCGAATTTAGATAGTTCTCAAGGCATAAAGCTTATAAATGCACTTTTCACAAGTATATGTACATGCAACCAAAAAGAAATAAAAAAATTTTTTAAACATTTGACATTTCCATGTCATTTGATGAATCATGATTGATGAATATTTTATAAAGAATGGAACTAATTGAGGACTTCTGTAATGCATATTTAAATATGATAACAGGCTGAAGCTTAAAAAAAAAAAAAAAAAAAAAAAAAAAAAAAAAAAAAAAAAAACTCCAACAGAATTTGAATTTGCATGTAGAATAAGATTTTTGAGAATGAGATTTTAAAAAAAGGTGTCTTAAAAAAACCATTCATTTTTTTAAATTGTCTGCCTACTTTTAAAGAAATTGCATTATAAATCTGAAAGAACTAGATTTAACATAACTACTAGCCAGCAAGTTTTCAAAGTAGTGTATTAATTGAATAATCTATGGGCACTGGCACAGATAAGACATTATCAATCACTACGAATTGTAAGCTGTCTCTGTGCACAAATGACCAAGAGGGTAGGGCAATCAGACAGGCACTCAACACTAGTAGTGCAGCTAAAACAGATTAGCATCATTCATAATCATGGATTTAGAGGTAATATGACATCATCTGTTGTAAACTTAGAAATAATATGCTTTGATTTTAATGTCTATTAAGACAGTTGCAACAAAACCCCTCAACTGAAACTGTTTCTTCTTGAATAGGAGCTAATTTCTAGGAAACTGAGTGGCAACTGATTTCAGAAATATGATTTTCAGTTACATATTTTATTTTTTCCAAGGTTATAATGACAACAATATATATGTGTGGGAGCAAGAAGACCAGAAATATATTTGCTATTACATGTTGTCATTAGGTGTTCCCATTATGTTATTATAGCATGTTGTCATTATGACTAGTATCACAATCTGCTGGAACAACTAATCAACTTCAATCATACGACAAGGTACAATAATAAAAATTGCAAATTGTTTTTTTGTGTGTCAACAGTGATTTGCAAGATTATTTATACAAAGAAATAATGTATTCCTACGGCATGACAAATTTCCATACCTCACTTTAGCATATCCTATTCCAAATAGGATAAGAAGATAACTTCAGCCAATTAGGAATATTATTAAACTGAATAACTAGTTACAAATATTTATGACAGAATTTACTAAATTCAGGCAACAGTGTCTTAACAGAATTCATGCTCTATGGAGTACCAGTTTACACAATTGCCATTTCATGATAAATAGATGGATTTATGAATGATTTTATTACTGAAATTAAAATTATTTTTGCTAGTAATAGTCAATAAAATATTTATTCTGAATTTATAATAGTTTGTTTACTTGCACATATAATTAGGTAATTAGGTCGAATTATTTTTCAAATAAGAAGTTTATAATTTGTTTAACATAGAGGCTTATAGTTATTCTATTTATGTTTCAAATTTTATGCTAGTGTTAAACTCACTGATATTGCAATTGTAGAAAAAGATTGTAGCATTGTTTAAGCAATAGAAATTTTAAGTTTTGCGATTTCATATTACATTGCATACGAAATAAAGAATCAAAATACATAAATTTCTAGTTTTCATATTCATTAATTATGTTAACATTTTATAAAATATTAAAAACAGAAGTTCCAATAACAAATATGATAATATTTGCTTCATCAACTTCTAAAAAGACTAGAAATATTTAATTTCTCATTGTTATATATAAATACAGAAACAGAGTTTACAAACATTAGTCAGAATGAAATGTTAAATAGTATCTTTTAGAACCAATATATATGTATATATTTAGGATCAAATTATTATTAAGATTTATGAATAGCTTTATTGAAAAAATTAAAAATTATTTTTGCTAGTAACAGTCAATAAAAAAAATTTATTCTGAATTTTTAATTGTTTGTCTGCTTGCACAAACATTTACACACTAAATTTCATAATTGTGGATAAATTCATTATTTCTGAGTGTATTATTTTATTTTTATTTATTTAATTTTGGAATAAAATGTGAACCTAAATTTATAAATTTCGATAATAGTTTCAACTTCCTGATGAACTTAAAATACAATAACATATGAATTAAAAAAATATAAATAAGGACTTATAAGTTCTAATTCATATATATATGAGAGTAAAGAATATAATGATTATTATATTTAAAATATATGATAATATTATTTTAATATATAATTAAGATTTTTCCATTTCATATTAATGATTTTGTTAGCAATGATATTGTATAATCATAATTTAATAAAAACTTCAAAATTAGAAAGAATTTTTGTCAATGAAATTAAAAGAGAGCAGTTTTGTTACAGGATCATTATATAAAATATAATAAGATTTAGGAAAATAAATGTTATAATTTAAAATCCTGCAAACTTTAGAAACTTTAATATAGCAATATACATAGTTTTAATAAAATTGTATTAAATGGAATTGTACAAAAGGGTATCAAAGATTATTCATTTAAGAAAACATTTATGTTTTGAAGAATAACACAAATATTTAAATTAAATTTTAATGTGTCAATCGCATATAACTACAATTTTTTCACTTGAGCCAGACGTTGATATGCAGTCTTTCTTTTTGTAGCCTTCTTTATTATTTCAGGGGGCATATAAGTAGTTTCAGGGGAATCCACTGTTTTCACAGTTTCAATTAATTTTTGCACTTCTTTTAATTCTTCTAAATTTTTCTCTTCATTTTCAAAAAAGAACAATAATTTCTCTTTCCAATACAAATATTCTTTTTTCTCCTCAATGACTTTTAATCTTCTTTGTCTGTCTAATTCTTTTGTTTGTTTTTTCATAAATGAATTCCTTTGATTTTCCCAGTCAATAAAAGTGTTCAATCGTGATTTGATGTCCTCTTTTTCAAGTTGGGGTACATCTTTCATTGCATCACTCAGAGTTGTTGAAAAATTGCTTTCAAGTATTTTTTTGTTAGTTTTCATCTCTTGAAAATATGTCTAAAAAATAAAAATTTTGTTAAAATAAATAAAATTTTCTAAGATTAAATTAATCATATTAATCTGATTTAAAACGAATTAATTTTTATGAAAATTATTGATAAATACAATAAAATTATTTAAGAACACACAAGAATGGAAATAATTTAAAACTAAGAAAAATGAATGCAAATGTTCAAATTTTTATAATGACAAATATTCTGATCTAATTATTAATGTTTAATTAATTATTAATTTTGATTTAATTATCAGTAATTAAAATAAGATTTAAATTCAGTTAAGATAAATTTACATTAATTCTTAATTAAATTTACATAATTATTTTGCATCACGGAACTTTACGTATTTTTAATGGATGTATTGGATTCACAGATCATTAAACTTAGTTACATTAACACACTGTTTTTTATAGTGCTTCTTAAACAAAAATGCATACTATTTCATTTTACAAAATATCACATGAAACAATGATTAAACAATGTTTTCTACAAAACATACTGTTGGTAGCATAATTGATATTAATGCAAATGGAATGAATTGAAATGATGCATATAACGAATGAAATTGAAATGGTGTATATGACAAATCAATTGAAATGATGGATATGACAAATGAATTGAAATAACATATATCATTAAAATTGTTCAGAAATCATATTGCATGATATAACTTAAGAAAGCATTTTTCAGTCATCATCATGTAAAACTTAAATAATAAAAGCCTTTATAAAATAACAATACAAATAAATTAACCTAAATGAATATCTGAATACATTGAACAATTAAATCTAAAATTTTAAGCAAAAAAAAAAAAAAAAAAAAAAAAAAAAAAAAAAA
>JAPDSC010060659.1:9869-29225 GCA_026290005.1 Latrodectus geometricus
GTTTTATATATATATATATATATATATATATATATATATATATATATATATATATATATAAAATAAAGTTGACCTCATTTTTTAACTGTAAACACAAATGAAAATGAATTTAAAGTTTTTAAAACTTTATAAATTAAAATGAGTTGCTTTGCAACTAATAAATAGATTATAACATTAATATGATTTTAAGCATGGTTAATTTTTTTTATTTATTATAAGAATTTGGAAAAGAGATTCATCATCTGTTTACAAATTTTAAGGCAGCATATGATAGTATTAATAGAACTGAGCTTTTATAGGCCCTATCTGAATTTAATGTTTCATCAAAATTAATTAAACTTGTAATGCTCACACTCACTGAAACCATCTCAATGGTGCGAATACAGGGGGAACTATTTGCCTCTTTTGATATTCACAATGGAGTTAGACAGGGAGAAGGCAGGAAAATTAGATTAGACAGCTATGTTTAACAGAAGGCATGTCAATGCCTTCTGTTTAACATAGCTCTAGAAAAAGTGATTAGAGATGCTGGCATAGATACATTGGGCACTATATTTAGTAAATCAATGCAGATTTTAGCATATGCTGATGTAGACATTATTGCAAGATCTAGAATTGCTCTGGGTGAAAATTTTTTGGTACTGGAGAAATCAGCTAGAAAAATGAACCTAAGAGTGAATGTGGAGAAAACAAAATATATATATTGTGGTAGAAGGAAAACAATCCCTAAATTTTTTTAAACAAATTCTTTTAAATTTGAATTTGTGAAGAATTTCACATATCTAGGATCAGAAATAAACCACCAAAACGACATAAATCCTGAAATTAGGAAAAGAATTATTGCAGCCAATCGCTGCTTCTTTGGTTTAAGAACATTACTGAAATCTTACTTAATAAAAAGAAAGACAAAGATCTTGCTGTATAATGTACTGATTAAAGCGTTTTTGACTTATGCATCTGAGACATGGATCTTAACAAAATATGAAGAGAAGATATAAGCGACCTTCGAAAGGGAGGTCCTGCGAACCATCTTTGGCACTGTTCTCGATAATAACAACTGGAGAAAAAGATGCAATTTTGAAATATATAAGATTTTTAATGACAATGATATTATCAAGTTTATAAAACTAAGCAGAATGAGATGGGCAGGGCATACAGTAAGAATGAGTCCAGAACGAATAGCATTAAAAGTTTTTAATGTAACCCCCTCTAATAAAAGACCAAGAGGCAGGCCCAACAAGAGATGGAAAGATTGTGGATGAGGACTTTGATATCCTAAAAGTAAAGAACTGGAGATCAATTGCTGGGAGAAAGGCAGATTGGGAAAAGCTTCTGAAGAAGGCCCACAAAGGGTTGTCGTGCTAATGCTGATGGTGATTAAACAAAATTAGTTTTTTTCACACACTATTTTATCAAATCAAATCAAAGTTTCATTTAATAATAAATTGAATCAATATTTCTATATAAAAATAAAAATATAATGTAAAAATAGAAGCATAAATTTAAGTAATTATTTTAAATAATTAAAGTCTGATGTAATTCATATTTTTCTTTTTTAATTTTTATCAAGCCCAAGTAGATTTTTTTTCACATTTGTAAAAAAGATACTTTCAAACTTTACAATTTCAAATATGGAACAAAATTAGTCGTATCTTTGAAAAATTATTTTATTCTCCATGAAAACACAGCCCAAATATTTTGTATAAGTTTGTTAAGTTGTATAAGTTTGTTCAGTTAATTAATGTTCTCCCATATATAAATGAAAAAAATATTTTAAAATGAAAATATTTTTTCTAAATGTTTGAATGCCTCTGCTTTTTATTGTTTATTTCATAACAACAAAGATTAGGAAAGTGAATAAATATCCAAGTCATTGTTTATTCACTTTTTGCCTGATTTTGGTATTTTGCTCAACTTGGGGTAAAAAAAATACATAACTATTTATTAATTCAGAAGTGCAGCAGACCTTTACAATTTAATTTTTGACCAAATATACAAATTTGAGCTTCTGATAGAGCTTTGAATACTTTTTTTTTAATTTTTCACCACTATGCAAGACCTTTTGGGTTTCATCACCGGTTGTGTTACATTTCAAATTTAATATTGGAAAATGATTATTTATGCAGTAAAACTTAATGATACTTACAATTCTGTAAAATCAACATTGTTTCAGGATCCTAATCTTAAGTTTAGTCACTTTTTGTTTGATTTTTGAAGAAAAATATGACAAAGAAATTTTTTTTCTTTAATTTTTGATACAATACACCACCAAGAGAGATCATTTGGCCTTATCAGTTTTATCATAGTTTATATTTTTTGTAGATAAATTTAGTATGGTTTCTCTCTTGTTAAAAAAAGCCTTGAACTCAGTTAATTATGATAAGAATGCTTTATTTATCAGAATATCAATATGCTTTCATGATCAATGAATCCATTAATGACAGATAAAATAATGGAAAAAAAAAAGCCAATAAGTGATAAGTTCTAGTGATTTTAATACAAAAATACAAAACATTTTACTTTCTGATTTTAACTTAAAAATTTGTTATTTAATCATATGAATAATTGCTTTAAAAAAAAAAAAGGCTTACAAATGCATTTTGTTATTTAAAACTTTGGAACAATTTGAATAGTACTTTGAAAATAAATTTTCATGTAAGCATATCTTATGCAAATTGAAGTGAAAACTTCATTAAAAGCTAATTTCAATGTATTGGATAACTCGTGTAATCATCTAAAATGATTAATAAATTACATTGTTATGACTAAGGACTTTTACCTAAAGTTAATAAATATTGAGTTTTGTTGGACAGTTCTCTTAACTTCAGCTGTTTCATGAACACATTTTAAATAAAAAACACTGTCCTTAAAAAATTAATATTTAAGATTGATTTGCTTTTTTTATAGTTCTACAGTCATTTTGTTGCAGGCTAATTAGACTGGGATTCATAGTTTAAAGTCTTCTAAACCACTAGAAACATTTAAGCCCAAAGTGGAATTTTTATCAACAAACTGCAGAACCGAAGGCACGAGTGTTAAGGATTTGGCTATCAGCTTGGATAATATTTAGAAGAAAAAAGATATTAAAAATTCATATCTGGTATGATAACTATAAGTTTTAATAGGCTTTTTAAGACTTAGAACACTCTGCAAATTTTATTTTTAAATGTGTTTTAAGAATATTATATGTATACATTAAAAATGTTTTGAAATTGAGTTAAAAAAACATCCTTGTAAAGAAAAATAAAAGAACAATTTTAAATTGATTAGGATATTTAATAGTGGTATCTAAAAAATGTTAAAAGGTTATAAAATAATAAATGATATTAATACAAAATATATTAAATGAGCACTGAGAAACCTTTTTATGTCACCATGAACGAGAGGCTTTCCAGGGGTTGTGTGCAAATAATTCAAACCTTTTGTTGTACATTCAGCAATGTGACTCCTTTGAGACCAAGTGAGAGCAGGAGTTTTGTTCTGTAAATAAATATTTTTTTTTTGTATTGAAAATAGTGAAATAAGAATAAAAAGTTGATATAATTCTCAGAATTTTGGATTGGTTATTAAAAGATAAATATCAATTTTACAAAAAAGATTCTAGATTCTTTAATATTTGCTTAATTTTTTAAATCTTAGTTATCTTAGTATATACAATATTAAAATTGTGATTCATACATAATATACAAACATGCCAATTAAAAATAAATAAATTATTGATCACACCTGTTTTATTAAAAGGCAGTTAACAATTTTTCTATCTACTAATAGCGATGCCAGGCTGCCTCAACAGTGCAATCTAAGTAAGAGGCTCTAAAAATTGATCACCAATTAGATGATATTATAAATATAGTCTGTTCCTATAATTTTTATTCTGTTTCATATGAATAATTCTTCAGATCTAACACATGAACAGATTTTATCAACCAAAATAGTCTTTCACTTCAAATGAAATAAATATGATGTAATGATGCTTTGTATAATTCTAGTGAAATTTTTATACAGATTTAAGCATTAAGTTTATAAAAAAAAACTGTTGCAAGGACAATATAAATAAATCTAATGATTGACTGCATTTTCAAAATCATTTTTTTTTTTTTTTTGGAGCCAAGAAGAAATTACTTAGTTTTTACTTTAGTTTATTTACTTAGTTTTTTTAATACTAGAAACTTATCTTATAGATACATACTTTCTGTTTCAAGCCTTTTAATAAAACATTGATGAATGAATCATATAGGTGGATGGGAACATATCAAAATAAAACATTAAATTCTTTAATCATAAAATCATTAATCTAGATTGAATAAGGGAAACATTAGTTGGTGGGTGTAATTTATTCCTAGTTTTGTGATACAATTGTTATGTTACAAGAATCTAACCTAAAGAATGCTATTAAAAATAGTAAAATGGTTCATGAAAGACATTAACTAATATTAACAAAATGAAATGAAGAATTTTTTACCCTCCTTTTAAAAAAATTTAGAACACACATATATATATATATATAATAGAATGGGGGTATAGAATGCTTAATTTTGTTTCCAACGCAATTCTAGATTACGAATTTTGAGAAGGTTTTAAATCTAAAGTTTCAGTAAAAATTTATAAAGACACGTTAACATTTCAAAATAAGATTGTTTTTAAACACTTTTAGGAACGATGGTAAAATTCTATTGTGTACCCAGCTTATTTCATCTCCTTCTGCAGCAAAGATAAGAGTATCTGCTAAGTACAAAGATTTTCTCACAATCAAATAACACACAAGTCAATAATTTAAATGACTTTCTTAATCAAAATCAGAGAAATACCCAGCTAAGATTGGACATTTTCCCATTAAATTTATCTCAATTTGACAGGAATGAAATTTTTATACTCTTAACAAATATGTCTGGGGGATTTATATAGCATTTGCTATTTGATTAAAAACAAAACAAGATGTTATCAATCCAACATTGTAGAAAAATTTAGCTACAGAAAATATTGTCCAAGAAATATTTTACTAATTTAATGTGTTGTATGAAATTATTCTGAATCCCATGGGTATATAATAATATCCAAGATATTAATAAGTACATAATAATAAATAAATACCCAACACATCAATAAGACAGTCAGTACTGCCAATATGTTCAGTGATAGTTATAGATAACTATTAGAAGAGTTAACTTTTTAAAAATTAATACTAATTATTTGAAGTCCTTTAAAAATGTCATTAAAAAAAGCAAGACTAAAGTCTATTTTAAACTCTCCATTAAAGTAATTAAATGAGCTGGAATATTGTTACTCCCAGTGTCAAACTTTTTCTCACCCAAAAAGTTGATTAACAGCAAAAGAAGTTAGTAGCTTTATGCATACTGCAATAAGTATGAAATTCTTTATTGAAACTAATCCACATATTTAGTATTTTTTATGAAAATATTTTTTTCAAGCAACTCTTTTTAAAACATTTAATTATTTATAATCCATTTATCTCTTTACAAGAGAGATGTCTGTTTATTTTACTTAAGTAGATTTACTGATAACCATAAGTATCTGTGTGAGCAGATAATTTTATTATAACTAAAATTATATCTCATTAATCCCAACATATATTTCATATTCATATTAGAAATTTAAAAATAATTCAACTATTTGCTTAAACATTTTTTAAATGATTTAAGTATTATTCGGATAATTTTTAAAAGTTGGTTTTTTATTATTCCCTTAGCAATAATTTTTTTCCTTTAAATTTTCAAATATAGTAACACATGTTAGAAAACCTGTAAAATTATTAATAATGAACAAATTTACTCAGATTTCTAGGACATAATAAAAATTTTCAAAGTAAAAAAAAAAAAAAAAAAAAAAAAGGAAACATTTTTAATGCAGAACAAAAATATAAACTATAACAATAAAATGATATATAATTGTCAAATCTCAAATAATGGTATAACATGAAACAAAAAATACTAGTCATAAATTATTGATTACTTTTTCCAGTGAGAAAATATACTATAGTCAATGATTACAAACCTTTAGAAGTAACCTGTCTTCCAATGACCCATTTACCATAAGTTGATAAATTAAACAAGGATTTTCTCCATCTAATGAAACTGCATATAATGGCAAAATGTGATCAAAGCGGCAACTAAAATGACACAAAATTCACATCTTTATAACAATATATAAGTACATACATTAAAAAACCATCTAACCTTCATTCATAAAAAATAATCTCATAAGTAGACATATTAAAAAAACCTCATCTTCTCAGTCACCAAAATATTTATATTTAGATTCATTGATCTTACTTAAGTTTTAACTAGTGATTCCTGACCTGCTGAAAGGGACAATGAATTAAAAATTTTCAACAATCAATAATACAGCCATTAGAAAACATAGCCATTCAAATAAAACTTGTGTAAATAAAAAACTATTTACAATAGTTACTAATTGTAAATTACCGTATTTTCCTGTATATAATAAGCAGCAGCGTATTATCCGCAAGACCTTATTCTTGAGTAAAAGAAAAAAAAAAGCGACGCATTATCCTCAGTGTCATAAAATATGCCGCAAATATTTTCGAAGAATAGTCAAAAATATATACTGCTGATAATATGGGTTTAACGCAATAAAAAAAAAGTATATATAGTATGTACATATGTAGTATGATTAAAAATGTAATAAACTGTGCAGAAATAAATATTTGTTATGAAAAAGATCTTTTTGGATCCATCTCAATACAAAGTGCGATAAACTGAGTTGAAAGCAGGTGATCCATGAAGAGCATTAATTCCAGGAAAATTCTAGTAAAGCTTATTAATTTTTAGACTTTGCTTGAAAAATTAATGTTAGACATATTTAAAATATATATTTTCTTTGTCAATAATTAAATGACAGAAATAGATTATTTTCAAACTATTTACACATATTTTATATAAACATATCTTATACATTTTTCTTTCGTATTGTAGGTGCTATGTTTTTTTCTTCATATTAACAAGTTTTTTTTTTTTTTTTTTTTTTTTTTTTTTAAATTTGCTTTTGCTATAGCTTTTAATTTAAAATCTGCTGTGTAACTTAAGAATACGAATTCCATACAACAATATACGAATTTGAATATATTCAGAACAAAACAGTTCAGGTCAAGACAAATGCGGAATGACGTTGGCAAATTGCAACTGTAATATCTTTACAAGGAACCAAATTCATTTTTAAATTTAATTGGACAAAGCTTATTATAGCTGAAATAACTCAGTCGTGTCACAGGGCCGCCTGTTATTTATTTCGAAAAACATAAACCGTATTTTTTTCAAAAACTTCTCATAAACTTTTCTGATGGAGAACGTTTATCAGATTATCCGCTGCAGCATATATAAGCACAACGAAATTCGGAACTTTTTTAACACATAAACCATGGATTATATACAGAAAAATACAATATTATGTTTTTATATATGTTATAGTATATAACTGTTTTTATGTATTAAATATAAAAACAATTACTTATCAATTGTAAATTATTTGTATATATGCAAGTTAATGGCATCTAATGTTGTTAATAGCAGCTAATCATGCAGAAATTAATTTTTGGTTTCATTTTTAAAACTTCTTTTTTTCACACTCAAATACCTTATAGGATATATTCAATGAAGTTTAACCATTGAATGAAATATATTGAATTTTCTTTTTTGAACTAAATTTATTGTATTTAATTTCAATACAAGGATTTTTGATAACCCAAACTATTAAAAATTTTAACAATTTCAAAATGAATTTATTAATACTTTTAGAGCCAAAATTAGTTATTCCATGTTTCATTAAAAAATTTATTTTCATAAACATTAGATTTCACCAAGAATTGAAATGCTAATCTAAGCTACAAAAATTTCATTTTTAAACCTAAAAAATTTAATTTTTTATAACATATTTTAGCATTAGTTGCATTTTTAATTAAAATTCTAAAATAAAAAGTGTTTTGAAACATATTTTCTTTGATTTTATGATTCAATCAAAATAAGTTAAATAGAAATAACGGTAATGACATTTAAAAAAAATTTATGAAAATTGTAAATATCTGAACACCTAAGACAGATGTTACACATCACTAAAAAAATTCCTTTTAGAAGGAATTTTTATAGATAACTAAGATATGTTCAGGTGTTGCACAGGAGAAAACTTGGAAAAGTCCCAAGTTTCTATTTCAACAAATATTCATCTAAAATTTAAAAGAATAGAAATTCAAACATTTAAATGAGACAAGACTCAATAAATATTTCCCTTTTTTTAATAAATTATATTTCTGATCAGCATTTAAAAGGCTTCCAACATAGACTTGGTATATTTATACTTAGATATTTGTATATGACTAAATTTATATCTGATTAAGCAATAAATGCATTATTTTGTATACTTTTTTATTAAAAATCTTTTTGATCAACCTATTAGCATCCTCCATATAATAAAGCTCCTTCTAAGCAAAACAGAGAAAAAGGTTTCTACCATGAAGATCACATCTATGCTGGTGATAGACAATTTCAACTATTCATCAAATAAAATATTTTTTTTAAACTTCGCCTCACATAACTTTCTACTCAACTGCAGACTACTTCTCCATCATATTATAAATTACTGAATTCAGAAATAATCTAATCTAATATATATATTATAAAATTACAAAATAGTTTTTTTTTTTTTTTTTTTTTTTTTTTTGCAGCAAAACTTTTTTTCTGTCAGACTATTCTTGAATTGGAGATGGAATGAGCAAAACCAACATTGATTACTTTTTTAAATTTACAAACTTCTCAATCATTGCAAAATAAATGTTTATAATGCAACAGCTTCAAAAATACTTTTTGGACTCATTCATTTAAAAAGCTGCAAAATTTGCAATTTTTCATTACAGTTATATAATCGGATTTATTATGTATACAACAAAAATGGTTTAAAAATACTACAAAAATGATCTAATTTGAAAATATTACGCAACTTGTACAGTAATCTCTTTTTTTACATTGCATTTAATTTTAATTCTTCTTACCATCCTTTTTTTTTTATTTCCACAAATACTTTAGTCCTACATGAGATGAAATTCAAATTAAAAAAATTCAGTATAAGAAAAATATTAACAAAAAAATAGAATATAGAAGTAAAAACACTTACCATTTCAATATATTCAGTTCATTAAGGGATTGCTTTATACTTATTAACTGTTGAGAAGGATCATGAGAACTTTGTCGCTGATAAAAAGAAAACAATTTCTTTATAATATATATACATACAGAAGTTCAATTATTTCAAAGTATTAATTAAATAAGTTTTAAATTTAAGAAAAAATATATGAAATATTTTGATATCTGATTAAATTTTTTGTAAAAGCTTATTTATTTAGAATTCATACATACAAAAACAAATCATGGTTCTAAAGATAAAATTTCAAGGTATTTCTTTCAGTCAAATAAAAATACAACTCAGAATGTGTACAGACAAGAATTAAATTTTACGTATCAATATCACAACAGTTTATACATATAAAAAAGGATTCAGACTTATTGTTAAAATGCACTATGATACATATCATAATTCTATATTCCAAAAAATTGCTGAAATTAACACTGAAACTGGTACCTTCTTTTCTAAATTTCCATACCAAGTGAAGAAAATTAGAATCATAAGAAATTAGTATATATGAATTATTATAAAAATTGCTTTGTTTGTGCAAATTTTCAAGAGAAAATGTCATGAATTTTTCACGTACCATCTAAATTTTTTAAGGTGGTGCCAAGATTTATAAGTTGAATTAATAATGAGGATCAACAAAATATTGTAAAATAGTTTATTGTATATTTTAACATCAAATTAGTCATTCAATTCACAAATATTAGAAAAATAAAAT
Source organism: Latrodectus geometricus (assembly GCA_026290005.1). Classification (NCBI taxonomy): domain Eukaryota; kingdom Metazoa; phylum Arthropoda; class Arachnida; order Araneae; family Theridiidae; genus Latrodectus; species Latrodectus geometricus. Next base: position 19,744 of record JAPDSC010060659.1, read on the forward strand.
CATCTTCACAATAAACATTTTTTCATATTTTTGTGACATTGAACTTGTATTTTGTGTTTAAGAACTCATTTGCAAAGAAATAAATTTTTGTCCAAAGCAAAAACAAAATGCTACAAAATATCTTTAACAACAAAATAATGTCTGTTGAAAGAAAAAAGTTTTCAAAATAAAATGAACAAGAATTTTCAGTCATTCTCAATTTTAAATTTACTAATGATCAATTAATATATTGTTAAAAATGTTTTGTAACTATAACTGTGATTAACTTACTGGTGTCAGTCGTTTTATAGCAACAGATGTACCTTTCCATTCTCCCTTGTAGACAGTACCAAATCCGCCCCGTCCAAGAACTCTCTCTTTATTAAAGTTGTCAGTAGCTTTGCAGATGTCTTTGTAGGGAATACGCATGATGTCAGGCAAACAGTCTTCTTGTGATGGAAGATTTACTGCTGCATTAAAATGAAATATATTCAAATATTACCAAAATTGAAATATTTTAAAACATTAAGATTGAATTAAAGTAATTTATAATAAATAGTAATCAGTTCTTTGAATATTCCAAAAATATTTTCAAATAATAATAAAATAAGTTTAACAATAAGATAAAAATAGTAACCTATTTAATTCAATTTAACAATATGAATTAGATGCTGCAACATGTTGAAAAAATATTTTCTCATATTTTAATTTTCCTTTTTCTTAAAATTAACCAATCCACTTTCATCATGAAAAATCCATTCATAAAGATAACAACAAGTATTATCTGCTGACACTTCTAGTAAGAAATCCTTAATATATTTAATATCTGTTTCCCTAATTAAAAGATAACTTTTAAAAAAATTCATTAGATGAAGCATTATCTAATATTAAATTATTTTTAAAATTCAAACTTCTAAATTTTTTAATTAAATAAATTTTCTATACTTTCAGTATTATCAAAAACTTCAAAACAATTTTTTGCACCAATAATTCTAATATATGTGAAGCAGAAATATTTTTGCTCAGCAAATATTAGATATCTTGATTTTTGAGCCTCTTTTTTTCTTGGTATAAAAAAAATTTTAAAATGGTATAACTGATATGAAAATCAGTAAGGATTAATTATCACATTAGTATTTAGTTTAACTCATAATAGAATTTTATTATTTTAGATTTATTAGAAAAATATATTTTTGAAAAAAATGACAAGCCTATTTAAATATATAATACTTTACTTGGGGATATAGTTCTTAATTAAATACATAATAAATTGGAGATATAGCCCTTAATTAAAAAAATGTAAGCATAAGATTTAAGAAAATTTTTATATTTTTAATCTGAAAGTGATAATTATAAAAAAAATACAGCAAACTTTTAATTGATAAGATTAGCATTGTAATTTGAATTAAAAATTAATATAATTAACAAAATTTAAAATAAATTATTTATTCATAAAAATCAAAGTTTACAAGAAAACATTAAAAATGTAATAAAAATAATCTAAATGAATGATATAATAAGACATTTTGTCCAAAAGAAGTAAAAAGCAACGAATTTGCAAAACATTTTTTTTTTAATTTTCTGTAAAGCAAAAGAACTTCAAACACAACCTGATTCTAATTCATTTTAAATATTTATATTATTGCAAATTTTTATTACATTTTTTCTTAGTTATGAATGCATCCTTTTTAAATCATATTAAGCTAGAAAAGTTTATTTTAACTAATTTGATGGAAATTAATTTACTAATAAATATTGGTGATGATATTTATTTACATAAATTTAACAAAACTCTCAGCATAATGGTAGTTTAAAAAAAAAGCTTCTATTAACATATTTTCATTGAATAAACAAAGAGCTTTGGTAGGTTAGACAATACGTATCATCAATCAGATGGTCAGTTTGAAAAGGCCTGTCAAAATTTATGTCCCCAGTATGATATTAATGGTAAGCAAATGAATTAAATGTGGCTCTAATTGAAAAGGTTAAAATTATTTTACTCATTATTAATACTAATTAAGAATTTTTATTATTGAATATTTTTAGATTAAGTACTTAATTAATATTTTATCATACAAACTTAAAAAAAAATAATGCTTTTTTTCAGTATTTGGAAATTTTAGAACTTTTTTCAGTAACTGCTTGTGCCAAAAATTATATAGTTTTTTAAATTTGCATATCTATATAAAATATTGTCTCTCAAATATACTAACAGGATACTTCTTATGTTTTTAATATTTTCTAAATATATATTTTGAGAACAGTTTTGGACATTTTTTTATTATTTTGTTTTATAAAAAATTTATAACTGATATAATATTCAAAATGGGGAGAAAAATCGTGATTTCATAAAGATTTAAAATTGTGACCTTAATGCAAATGTATGATTTACTTTAGTATTATAATTCAATTATTCATTTTTGACCTAATTCATAATATTTGACCACATTGTACTTTTTAAGAATTTTTAAAATGTGGTAATGGTCGAAATTAAGCTAAATTAATTCCTGATATTGAAAACTTATTTTAGCCATCAGAATTATTATAGAAAATTTTATGAAAAGTTTAAAATATTTATTCACAAATCAAAATTAAATAATATCATTTTTATAATTTAATGTATTTTGCATTTATATTTATTATCAAATTCTAAAATAATTAGGAATAATTTCATATTTTATTCTTTGAATTATAATTTCTTTGCTTGAACATTTTTCATAGAATTTAAAACTTAGGTAGAATATTTAATGTTGTAAATAAATAAAACAAAATTTGAGCTTACATTCATCATTGAATATTATTATGAGAATCTGTACAAATTAGTTATCTTTTTTTGGTACACTAGAGTTTATTCAAACAGAACTTATGGTTTTAAGAGGATTCCAAGTGATTACAAACATCATTGGCTGAGGTAGGAATCAATCTTAGAAAATAGTGCACAAAGCAAATATTCTCATTTTTAAAACATGCATTAAGCTATGTATATATTAAATTTTGCAAGCTTAGCTTGATATGTTTTCAAACATTAATGCTGTTAATCTAATGGCACTACTGAGAATCAAACAATATCAACACCATACATGACTTATAATCATAAAAAGTTAAATCAATACAATAAATTTTTTAAAATTTACTAATTAAGAGTTAATTTTTTATAATTTATATAAAAAAATAATTACTTATAACAGTTTTTAAACAAATTAGTAGAAAAACAATTGAAAATAAAAAATATTGCTTACAAGTATTTTAAAAATTTATACTTTATTACCATATTTTTCTGTATATAATCTGCTGATTATGTGTTAAAAAAAAGTTCCAAATTTTGTTGTGCGTATTATACGCTGCTGTGGATAATCTGATAAAAAACATTCTCCATCAGTAAAGCTTACAAGAAAGTTTTGAAAGAGATACTGTTTATGTTTCATAAAATAAATAACAATGGTACCAAGGCACACCTGAGTTATTTAACACTAAAACTACCGAAAGGGGTCATTTGACCCGTTTCCTATTAATTTTGCCGAATAAAAAAAATCCACGGTATGTTTAGTGTTAAGCTATAATCTGCTTTGTCTAATTACGTTCAAAAACGAATTCAGTTTCTCATAAAGATATTACAGCTGTAAATTCACTAACGTCTTTTTGCAATTTGCCTTGACATGAGCTGTTTCGTTTTGAAAATATCAAATTCATATTTCATATTCGTCATATGAAATCTCAAACTCTTATGTTACACAGCATATTTTAAATTAAAAGCTATAGCGAAAGTAAGTAAAAAAAATAGCGACTAATTTATTAATGTGAAGTGAAAATAAAGCACACGTGGTATAAAAGAAAAATGAATAAAATATGAAGTTTGTTAATAATCCAATTTTTTTTCATTTAAATATTAACGAAGCAAATATATATTTTTTTAAATATGTCTAACATTGTTTCAAAAGTTATTAGAAGCTAAATATTGATAAGTGTTACAAGAGTCTTCTCGAAATAATAGTTCTTGATCGATTACGTGCTTTCATCTAAAGTTTATCACACTTTGCAATGAGGTGGATCTAGACTGATATTTTTCATATTAAATGCTTTTTTTTCTATTCAATTTATTAAATTTTTAATCATACTGTGCATTTTTTTATTTTATGTGACACCCATATTATTGGCAGTATATATTTTAGACTATTCACAGAAAAAAAAATACCGCGGATTATGTGGCCCTTTTTTCCTTTTACTAAAAAAAAAGGTCATGCGGATATATACATACCCACTGCGGATTATATGCAGGAAAATACGGTGATTTCGCAAAAGGAAAAGGAAACTCTTAGTTTTATTTATATTAAAGAAATTAATAATTTTAATTTAAAATTTATTTAATGTTATACTAATAAAATATTACCACAAGGAAAAAAAGGTGATTTCCGATTTTTTTCTTCTTTGATTTCTTCATGATACGATTGTTTCTTTACATTTTTCATTTTTTCTGAGATACAATTATCTGAAATTGATTCTTCTTTGCATTGAGAAGTCCTTTTTGAATACATGCTTGAAATTCTAAAAACATAACTTATAATTAACATACAAAAATGATATATCAAGACCTTCAGAGAAATGGACATTACTTATATATCAAAAAGCAAAACTGAATTGCTATTTAAACTTTATAAGTTTAATTTATAATGAATTTTTAATCTCTTATGGTAAAGAAAATAATATTGTTATGAAAGAATTTGAGGAATTAAAGCAGAATATTCAATGTTTACTAAAATATTCATTCTGAAAAAAAAATTCCTTCTTGTTCAAATAATAAAATTTGTAGCTAATACACATTTCATGATTCAAGTCAATAATAAGTTATTCAAAGTAAACTAAGTAGTGATAAAGACTATTTGGTAATAAAAACTTAAATTTTTCTTTAGCACCAAATGAATCATTATTGTATTAACAAAATGTCACATCATCTAAGAAATTTAATAAGTATAATATAAAATTTCTTTAATATGATACTAATTTAATAGATTTTTGTGGACTTTTGAGTTTAGTAGACTTCAGCTGGCAAATCTCTTTGATATTTGAAAGATATGAAGTTTAATGTTACAAGGTATACCACATTTTCGTATATAATCCGGGAATTATGTGTTTAAAAAGCTCCCAATTTCGCTGTGTGTATTATATACCACCACAGATTATCTGATAAAAAACATTCTCCCTCAGAAAAACTTACAAGAAAGCTTTGAAATAAATACTGTTTATGTTTCATAAAATAAATAACAGGAGGTATCAAGACACACCCGAGTTATTTAAGCTATAATCAACTTTGTTCAATTAGGTTCAAAAATGAATTCAGTTCCTCATAAAAATAATACAGTTATATTTTGCTAACGTCATTTCGCAATTTGTCTTGACACTAGCTGTTTTGTTTTGAAAATATTCAAATTTGTATAATGTCATACGGAAGCTGGTTGCTTGAATTTTGGGGGACAAGGTCCAAAAAGGGTGAACTGCATCATATAGAAACGAAAATTTTTAAGCTTCACTGCAAATTTTCAATCAAAAACTAAAGCGAAAAAAAAAAAAAAAAGGTGAGAAATATGTTAATGTAAAGTGAAAAAACAAAGCACGCATGGTATATGTATAAATATGCAATTTGTAAATAATCCATTTCTTTCATTTAAATATTAACGAAGCAAATATATATTTTTTAAATGGGTCTAACATCGTTTTAAAAGTTATTAGAAGCTACATATTGATACGTTTTACAAGAACCTTCTCCTCGAAGTTATCGCTCTTAATCGATCTCAAAGCTTTCATCTCAAATTTATCGCACTTTGCGATGAGGTGGATCCAGATATATCTTTTTCATAATAAATGCATTTTTTCAGTACAATTCATTATTTTTTTTATCCTGTGCATTTTTTTATTTTATGTGATACCCATATGATCAGCAGTACATATTTTAGACTATTCACCATAAGAAATTGCTGAGTTTTTTTTTTTTTACTCGAGAAAAAAGATCGTGCAGTGATCGAAAAAAGAAGTGCTGCGGATTATATACAGGAAAATACGGTAAGTTAATAAGTGCTATACAGAAGAAATATAAAAATATCAGAAAAATATTTACAAATGGGAAAAAAAATGTAGGGGACAATTTCTATGAATAAACTGACTGCAGTAGCTCAGATACAGCATAAGAAATAAAACTTTACATATTTATGTTATATGTTTATTTACATATTTATGTCATATTTTTATTCAATGCTTTAAAAATATTCATTATTTTCCTAAATATTTTTCGATTTGCAATTCTTAAAAAATTAATTTTGCTCTAAAAATAAATTATTAAAAACATTTTAATTTTATTTTTTCTTATTATCAAAGTTTGGCATAGCAAGTTATATATTCTTTTCAGAAAAAAAAATTGTAAACATGAACTCATTGTCTAATTTTAGTCCATTGATGAGAAAACACTTAAATTATTACCAAATTGATATAAGATATAAATTTGAAATATATTTCTTTGTTGAACAACTCTTATCATTTTCTAATAATTTTTTTATATGATATGGTCTTTATAACTACTAATTAAAAATACTTTGTTTTTATAAATCCCCCATTAACGTTTGAAGTTCTTTCTTTTAAGATCAGTAGCTTTTGCTAGGAACATGCCAGGAGTGATTTCTGATGTACCTTCTAAGATAATTTAAAAATGCAATCTGAAATTTTTTAGCAGAATTTAACTCTTTAAAACAATTTTCTTAATATCATACGTAATGAATTCAAGGCAGTAAATTATTAAAAAAGTACTTTTCAACCTTCTTCTATTAAGAAATTGAAAGCATATTGAATCATAAAAATTAAAATGAATATAACTATTATTTTTGTGAAGCATAACTTTAAAATTGATAAAATGAAAATAGGACACATGTAAATATGCCTTACCATCTTTGAAAGACTATATAAAATAAAAAAAAATTATTACATATTTGGTCTTCAATAAAAATCTAAATATAATTGTTATTTCAGTTTTCTTTAATTTTAATCTTTAAATCAGATTAAAAGACCCCACAACAAAACCTAGGCTCTTGTGTGATTTCAATACCTCTGTGTAAATCCAGTAATTTAAAATATGTTCTTATATTATTATTAACCATTACATAATGAGATAATTTGATGTTTTTGGGAATAAAATACCCAAGAATAAAATTTAAGATGTATGCAAATGAAAATTTAAAAAAAATTGTGAGTCATGGAGCATTAATTTGTATTTTTGATATAATAACAATTTAACTTTCCCAAATGCTTATTAAATGAAATTAAAATCCTCAAAAAGACATTAAATTCTAATGTAGAAAGAGCTGAATACATTTCTTTCATTTTTTTAAAAAAGTTTGATGGTTTCTCATCAAATGGTTCCAAATAACATCAAAGATATAGGTACATGAGCTAAGAGTACATGGTAGAAGAATATTACATAATAATTGTTGTTGAAAAGTATAGGCTCTTATAACCCTACATATTTATTCCAACTAATTTTTAAGTCTCAAATTTCAGCAAGAAAATTTTTGTCCAGTTAAAATAAATAATTTCCAATATGTAATGAATACATAATTTGAATATATTTTAACAGTATTTTGTTCATAAAGATGTTAATTAAAATTCCAATAAAACATAAAAATGAATTTTTTGGGGAGTTAAAGAGAAGATGAATTTTATGGTTTTAAACCACTAATACAATTTTTTTGTCTTTCCTAATTGAAATATTTTTCCACTGCATAAATACCAATACAAAATGACACACACTATTCTCTAATTTGTTTTTCATTTTCGAAATAATGTTACAAATTTCCTATTCAGTAAAAAAAAAATCATTTAATAATGATTAAAATGTATTCATTTAACAAAATAAAATTATATTTTGGTTGGATACATTTTTTTATTGTTAATATAAAATTTCTTTTATTATTTTCTTATTATTAAAGTCTTATTGATTATATTCTTTGCTTTAAATTCTGACAGATTATTCCAATAGAAATAGCCACTAAAATGGTCTTCAATGATTAATGATTTATTTAATTTCAGGGAACCTTGCTGAATAGAATAAATGGAGAATAAATAGTTATCTTAGACCATATTATTACTTTTATTTTAAACAGGAAATTTGAACACTTTTTTATTCATAACAAACTCTCTAATTTTCTCCCTAACTTGTTGGGAATTATAATATTATAGTTCCCAACAAATTATACTATACTATACAATATTATATAGTGTATAGTATAGTATCGATTAATATAGTATGCAAAAATTTCTTTAAAAAATGAATTATAAATGAAATGAAGAAAATGTCAAATAAAATTTGTCTTGAAAAAGAAAATTAAAACATATGATAGCCAATAATAACTTTTCAAAGAAATGATTTTCTTAGGATAAAAATAAATTATCTTTACAAAATTAAATTCTTATTTTTAACAAAAATCAGAACTTATTGATAACATAGGAGGTAAAGAAATCCATTATCATTCAAATTTTATGGATGAAAAATCCCTTAAATTTAGATGATGTTATTTGTCCATGTACTCCTCACTTATGATGCCAATGATATAAGTTATCAAAAAGCCAAATGAAAACAAATAATGTATAAAAAATACTGAAATATAAAAATAAAATTGTTTACTTTGGATTATTTTTCATTTGGTTTTCACAAACATTGAGACCTTTCATCTTGGAAGGCAAGGAAACTGAGCTGAATTCTTGGTTTAAGTTAGCTAAATTACTGTTGACCTTACTCTTGGGTGAATATTCTTTGGCAACAGATGAACACTTGGGGTATGAAACCTGACTTGAATTCTGAGTTGATAGCATTGAGTGCTATAAAAAAATTAGTTTATTTGTATATTTTTACAGTAAGAAGTTTCAAGTCATTTAGTATATTTTTTAAAATAAATTTTCTATTAAAGAATAAATGAAACTTTCTGAAATAATTTAAAAACACTTTTTTTCTAAAATGCAAAGGCTAGTTTTATTTTATGCTATTGAGTGATCATAAAGATTTATTAATTAGATCATCCAAATGATTTGTCTTCATACACTAAATTTACAAGGCACTGCTTAACTCCATTAAATAGTAAAAAATAGATGTGATAAAAATCTTCATATTTAAGCTCAATGATGAAATTTTAATGAGAATAAAATGTGATTATGCAATTTTCAAAAGTTAAATTACTTAGATATACATCTATATGGAAAATTCTATTTTTAATTAATAGTCATAAATATATTCGTTATTTAAGTATTTATTGAAAAAAATATTTTTTAAAAATCACTAATTATTAAATAAGGCAACAATAGTTTAATATTACTTATACTGTCCATCACTGATTATTTTTATTTATGTTAAAATGAGAATAGTATTTAAAATAATTTATAAGGTAATAAATACCAAGCATTTAAACCAATCATGATCTAACGTTTTAATTGTAAAATGTTGATTTAATACTCAATTCTAAGCAAATTAA
>JAPDSC010060659.1:39225-56336 GCA_026290005.1 Latrodectus geometricus
AAGTAAGTCCTCAGTTACTATTATAATTAAAAATGAGCATGAATAACCAAAAAGATGACCAAGAAATATTTTAAAAATATATTTGTTTTCAGAATTATTGATTACTATACTCAAAATAAAAAAAAAACCTGTCACAAAATAATTAATTTAAAGCAAGGAATGAATGCTTGCTTTAAACTGCAAAGAAAGGAAAGAATGCATTATTATTGGCGATATAAAATGAAATATCAAATTTAAATAAAAGTAAAATCAGTTCAGAAATAAAGAAAATATTATTTCTCTTCTAGAATTTTCAGATGTAGCTCAACAATTAAAATAATTTACCCAATTATTAAATGAAATATTTTTAAAATGGAACATTTCAATCATATAGCTTAAATTAAAAATAGTTGTATAAGAATCAATTGACACATTTTTATCTTTCATAAATGAATTGTATATTTTAAAATGAAAGCATAAATTTTAAAAGAAGAAACATTCAAATATATTATTATTTAAAATACAAATAAGTAAATAAGAGTTACATTTGAATAAGAATATTAAAATACTTACAAGCAAAAATTATTAATTTTTATTATATGATTAATTAAATTATTAATTTTCACATGCTATAAATAAAAGTTATTAATAAATATTTGTATCCTTACAATATATAAATTTTTAAACACATTAATGTTAAAACTATAAATCAATTCTTTTATAGTAACACAGAGTAATTTTTACAAAAGAAGAAATATTCTAGTATTTCTCTCTAATATAAATATAAATATAAATTTAATTTAAAAACAATATTTACAAAATTAAAATTTTATATTCTGATTCATGTAAAAATAATCATTTTTTAATAAAAACTCTTACTAACAATTTTCAGTTTAATTTGCAATATTTTAAGTATTAAAAATTGAACAAGTGAAGAAGGTTTTTCTTTGAAAAACTATTTGCAAAGTTAATCAGTTTGAAAAATATGAAGGAAATTAATGATAAATTATGCATTTTGATAGAAGACTAAAAGTTTTGACAGAAGTTTGAAAATTTTAATAAAAACAAAGAACAAATATTTTCTTGAAAGTGTTTTATATTTATAAAAATAGAATCAATTCTTTGTAATATACAACATTAAAAAGGTATAACAATTTAATTTTCAGTTTTGTCATCACAAGTTTGTTTAAGTTTTTAAAATTCAGCAAGAACTCTTCTTATATATCTTTTAAATTTGCAACAATTTATTGAAAGAACTCATGCACACGAATTTAAAATTGTAGAAATACTTATAGGAAAATATTAAATAACTGATTAGTTGAGTTTCTAATGCTTTGTAGCAGAAAATACTGTTACCATAAGGTTGCAATATCATCATTGCTCTCTGATGATCCATTTTAGCCAACATAATAAATAAAGCTTTGATCGTTCCATTCTTTTCACCATATTTATGGAGAAGTTCTGATGTGGGGCTTTTATCCCGATAAATTGCTTGTCCAATCAGTGTGAGAGTGGTTATATCATACCCCATGCGTCCACCTGAAATTAATTTTTAGATATTATTAAAATATCAAATCATGGTGATAGTGAATTAAATAGTGAAGTTTTCAATTAAATTATCATGAGCTTTTTGATTCAGTATTAACTTTCATTTAAAATTTTAAACACATATTAGTATTCAGCAATACATTACTCAACTTAATTCAGAAGAAACATGTAAGATGCTTAGTATATTTCTAAAGACTTTCATCAGAAAGAAAGTTACAATAAATATAATAGAAGTAAGTTGTGCATTTCTGAAATTCAGGCTACTTAATTTTTCAATGTTTAAATTTTTTTCAGTCTCAAAAATAAAGGTTGTTTTTATTTTAATTTATAAATATATGAAAAAACTTCTGATTCTCTTTTACATATTTTTAAAAATTATGAAAGGATAAATCACAATTTAGAAAAGACAAAAATTTCTCTGAAATTTTATAACTTTGTTAAAACATTGAAATATAAAAAAAAAGTAATTTGTTAATGTAATCACCCCCATTAAATAAATATTAATGCATAGCACAAAATTTTTTACCTCTTTTAAAGAATTACCATTTTATGTTAAATAAAAGTGATTGGACAACAATTTACAGCTTATCATATTATTTCTGGGACGGTTTCACTTTGGTAACTATAAATTAAAAAGTACAAGTTTATGGTGTAAGAGGTTTATTTGTCCTTCCACTTAACACTTAAACTTTTCATAAAAATTGATATGCCATGAAAATGAAGATAATGAGTTTTTTAACATGTTATATCATTATATGATTTTTTCATATTATAAGAACTGTATTTTCACTGCACATAACATGTAATCATCCAATACATTTCCAACAATAAGTGAGTGAAACACTCAATACATTCATAATCTGTATGCAACCTGCAGTAAATAAGATGTGAATAATTTAGAAAACAGAGACTGGTGTATTATAGTCATACACAGTAGATAAATATCAGTTTTTGTCAAAATTTCTTTGTTGAAGACATTTTTTACAGTACACACTCATTTTTATGAATACATAGGGAATAATAAAAATCAAGAGTTGTAAAATAGAAAGATAAATGTTAGATTTTAAAATTATTTATTTACCATAATATACTCTCTTATACATACTACTCTCCCTCTATGAATAAAGTCCTATTAAAAAAATTATCGAATGTACATCATATAAAAAATATGGAAAATAAAATTCATATTTAAAAACAATTTTTTTATTTTCATGTGGAAAAATCAGACTATGTAATCACCTACTTTCTTTTCTATTACAAAACTACATTTTTAAAAAAGACATTTTTTTCAACATTGAAAAGCATTCACTGTTGCTTTTCTTAAAAAGTACTTCAATCTTGTTAGTCTTTCATCAACTTGTTTTGCAGACTATGACATCACTAAGTTGTCTTTATGTTTATGCCTGAAAGTTTCTTCTCATTTATTATGTTCCCAACCACTTAATCATCTCTCTCTAATAATTGTAATTAACAAATTACATCTGAAACCAGATTTAAAAAGTCCTGAAATGAAATTTTGTGAAGCAATAGGTTTCTTTGTTAAAATTCACAGAAGAAAATTTATCTTCACTCAAGTCGTCAAATAATTTTTTTTAGCTACAGTACTTTATTTAATAAAGAAAATAGATCAAAATGACTTAGATATCACTCAGCTATATCATTCCAAACACACATTCACAAGAGCATTGCACCAAGAATATCAATTTCCTAAGAGTTGTTAATAAAAGTTCAATTTCCTATTCCAAGACATGATCACTTCTTCCTAAAGTAGCCTATAAATTTATTTGAAGTTACTGATTATGTTAAAATGCATAGGCATAATGCATGCAAAGTTATAAGTTAGATAAGGCTAGAGAAGTTCCATTTGGATGTTTAAAACATCCAGGGTCAATGGTATTTAAAATTGGCACGTATTAATAGCTCAGTTTTCTTTGATTTCAATTTTAGAATCAAAACTACTTTTTATTCATCACACTAATCAATTCTTAATGTTGCATTTAATTATTCTCAATTCAAAGGATTTGTGATTCTCTAATAATAAGGTTGATCCAAGTTTCTCAACCATACAGTAAAAAAAAAAAAAAAAAATTATTATTACCCAAAAAAAAAAAAAAAAAAAGTACAAAAGCGAGCTCATAAAAAAAGAGATGTTACAAAAATTTAATTCGCACACAGGAATTAAAATGATCACTGATTCTATGAAATCCTGTTAAAGACTAAATAATGGTCCATAAAAACATAAGATTTTGTAAGCTAGAGGTTGGTAGAAATGAGTATCTACTATATTAGAATTTAAGAGCCATAATTAATCTTTTCAATGGATCTCGTGTTTTATTGATATGCATTAATTTGAAAAATTTTATTCATATCAACATTTATAACAATAGTGAATAAATATGGTCCTAAAAATCAAGTGTGATTTTTTTATGGAAGCATGGTTTTAATTTTATTTATAGTTTTCCTCATAAATAGTCTGTAGTGTATGTATGCACCAACTGTAAATCAAAAGGCAGTTCATGTTAAACAGTTAGTAAAAGCATTTAAAACTTAGTGTTCTTGAATATAGCCTGTGTAAACCTTGTACTGCCAATATAATTTTCACTAAATGTCTCAATTTCCACTAAAGGTCTTACATTTAAATTTCAAAAATATTTCAACAAAAATAAATTCAGAAAAACAACAGACATCTTCCAATTTTAAGAAAATGTTTTTGATTTTAAATTAAAATCAAGTAGTTTTCCACTTATGCAGATTTTTTTAAAAATCTGTTGAACATTAACACTAAACCAACAATATAAACTTCATTTTCTAATAATATTTTGTTTGTTATTGTTTGAATCATAACATCAACATGGAATTCTATTTCATGAAAGTCTTATATCAATATCATAAAATGGTTTATTTTTTTATATACAATTTTCTTTTGTATACAAAAAAAAAAAAAATTGTTGAATACACTTGAAATTACATAAAAACTAAATTGTTACAAAAATCTAGTTTATTTAAAATTATTAAACTAAAATATGAATTACACTACTTATAAATTTGTTAAATTATGAAAGCAATGTGTACATTTAATTATATATTAGTTAATTTACATATAAATATTTAATTTACTAAAGCAAATTTTTTAGGATGAAAATATATTTAACTTATTTATAGATAAGCATAAACTTAATTAGTCAACACTATTTATATTGCATTTAAAAAGCAAAGACTGCATATAAGGTTTCAAACATAAATCATCACTTCAAATAAAAGTTGAATTTGAAAATTTTTTGAAAGATTGAAACTAGTTTTCATTTGATATTATTTAATATAGCAAGGCTTTTTCACATCATGTAATATCAAATAAGTACGGAAACATGCATTCTGATTTACAGAATTTACATATGAGACATTGAAATATGAATATCACTCTCCATCAACATTTTCGCTCGGCTACTGGTACCAGTTTTTGACATGAACTATTTGAAATCCCCTACATACTGTAGGGTTATATGTTTCTCACCCAATGGTGGGTGTTACTTTAACAGAAAGGCACTGCCCCACTTGCAAGAAACAGGGCAATAGAGCATGTGACATAACTTCTTTTCAACAAATTACTGTTTTATGTGAAAGTATTCACAGGAAAAAATAAAGACGTCAAATCTATAAATTTACAAGTTTGATATGTTGAACTTCTGGTTGCAATTTTCTACAGGAAAAAAACTTTAGCATTAAGAGAGAAAAAAAAAACTAATAAAACAATTTGGATAAAGTTTGTTGTCCTAGACACCACTTAAATAAGTTCTTAACTTACCATTATTGGGAGAGGCTTTATTATATATTCTGTAATTTAGATAGATATTTTTAAAATATCAAGAAATTTTCAGGGCCATATTCTAATTTACCAAACATAGATACAATTAGGAAGTAATAAATATTAGGAGCAACTCTGAACAAGCAAATATTTTTGCCAATTAGTATTCAGGATTAATGATTACAAGAGGATTCTAACATAATTCTGATATTAATTATTAATATACAATAGACAGTTTATACAAGACCAGAATTCCAATAACACTATTTCTGATATAATACACTATATTAATAATAACACAAATAACTAATAACACTGTTTCTAAACCTAATTTAATCCCAACCAAAATCATTAAAGATACCTTTATATTAAAATTTAACTTCCTGTTACTGTTGCTTGGACAGCAAGTGGTAAATCTTAAATCAGAAAAAATTTCTCAATGTACAAGAAACTTTCGGCAATTAATTATTATTTTTGAAAGAATACCTTTTGAAACCCAATTACTAAAATCTTCTGTACATAATCTGCAAGCTCTTTTTTCGAGTAAAAGAAAAAAGTGGTACATAATATGTGGCAATTTTTTTGGAGAATAACTGAAAATATATACTGTTGATAATGTGGTATCATATAAAATAAAAAAAAATACATATTATTGAAAATATAACAAATAGTGCAGAAAAACATTTATTATGAAAAATATCTGACTGGATCCTATTTGGATTCATTTTATCACCAAGTGCGATAAATTAAGATGAAAGCACCTGATTGATTGTAGGTAAAACTTCAATCTCCAATTTTTAATAACTTTTAAAGTAAGGTCATACATATTTCAAAAATAAAATGTATTTCTTTAATAATTAAATTAATGAAATGAATTACTTACAAACCACACATTGGATAAATTTTTTCTTTTGTATTGTGCATGCTTCATTTTTCCTTTTACATTAGCATGTTTGTTAATATTTTTTATTTGTCTTCCCTATAACTTTTAATTTAAAATTTGCCAAGTAACTTAAGCAGTTTTACTTCCAAATGACAATATATAAACTTGAATATTTTTAGAACAAATCAACTCAGATCAAACCAAAATGAAAAATGACATTAGACAAATACAATGCTATTTTGGGCGAACAAATTTATTCTTGAATGTAATCATACAAAACTAATTATTGCTGAAGTATGTCAGCCACATAGCGTAAGCTTTCAGCATCATTTGATATTCATTTAACAATGCATAAATAACATTTCTTTTAAAAATTTATTGTAAGCTATTCTGATGGAGAATGTTTTTATCAGATTATTAGCAGTGGTATATAATACACACAAGGATATTCAAAACTCTTATAGCACATAACCCACTGATTATATACAGAAAATTACAGTCCAACTCTGATATCATCATAAGCCTCTAGTGCATTTGACCAGTAATGTTTATAGAGTAATTGAAAAAAAAGTTAAAACAACTCATGGACAAGAACTCATGTAAATTTTTTTCATTCATGTCATTATAGATATTGTCATACCATAGATTTAATAATATTCTGTCAGTGATTCATCCCCATATTATACTAGTAGTTTCAAAACAATTATTATTTGTGTTTTGATATTTCCCAAAGCTGGTTCAAATTTGTCAGGATAGTTATATTTTAAATGAGAACCAGGGCTATCAAAGAAATGTATTGTCTCCCCTCTTTTCCTTAAAATTTATGACAGATGAGTCTGTCAAGTTATTTCAATATATTTTCAGTTTTATTTACCAGGATGGTACATTTCAACATTTTTATTTAAGCATATCTCATAGTTTATACAGATTAAAAGAGAAAACTACGCTTCTCTATTTAAGATTTAATTTGGCATGAAGCATGCTCATATATTAATTTTTCTGCAAAAGGAACTCAATCAGATATTTTGTTTAAAATCAACAGCAAAACATTTTATGTTACCAAAATTTTAAATTTTCAGTACATATTTTTTTCTTTGAAAAAGTGTATTTTCCAAAGCATATTTACTGCTTCACAGTTAATAGCACTTTAAAAAAAATTGGAAGCTAAGACAGATAATTAAAAAGATGTACATAGATATTCAGAAAATTTGCACAATGAGTGTTCTATAACCATATAAATATATTTAAAAATTGAGCAAATTTTAGATATACTTTAAAATGCAGCTTCCACATTTTTTTCTGCATTCTTCAACAAACATCACTTCACTTTTGCAATGAGAACAAGTTCCTAGACCCTTGTTAAAATCCAAAACATTTCTGCCCACAAAATGTATATAAAAGATTCAAGTTTTTTCTTGCTTTCATCTTGTGCTTCCTCACATAAAAAAATTCCTAAACAAAGCAGAACCATTTGTTCTTAGGGCTTGAAAATGATTTAAGTTATAAGTGAATGACAATTCTCTTATCTTAAAATTTCTCACAATTTGTTAATTAGATCATTAGTAGTCTGAAGTGTTTTTTTCTAGATGAAACAACACAAGTAACATCATTTACAATTTTTTTAAGATCCCATGAACACTTTCTGAGAAAAATGTTTTGAATGATATGGACACGTATAAAATTAATTGTAATATAGATATATCTAGCATTAATGCACCTGATTAATAGTCCTTATGCATTTTAAAGTTACACATTGGTGGCTTCACACATAAGTTGAACATAAAACTTCAAAGAAAATAAAAAACTAAGTTAGCAAATAAGAAATGTAAATTATTAAAGATTTTGGCAGCAATAACAAAATCTTTAATAATTTTATTTTTTAATACTAATTTTATTTAAATTTTATAACTTTAAAGTTTATCCAGATGCATATACGTACCTAATTTTTCCCAGTTTTTATCCAAGTCAAGAATATCACATAATGATTTTCTAGGTGCATATGGTAACTGGTGTATATAATAAATTTCAGGAGGTTCAAATCGGTTGTAATACATCTTTAAAGAAAATATTTTGTTCAAATATTGGCTCTTGTTTAAAATTTTTTAGTTTTAATAGTTTTTGTCTCTATTAATCTTAGAAATCCACTTTTTAAAACCTGCTAGTCTATAATAAACATAACTAACATATGCATCACACTTTCACTTTCATTTTACTCCCTTCGAGTATCATTAGAGCTCTTTTCTTCCTTTGCCATGCTTATGCTATCTTTAATTAATATTTCTCTATAATGTAGGTGAAGAATTCTCCATTTTTCCATTAAAAAAATTATATTTACATTATACATTATTAAATATGTAATTACATTCAAGATACATGAACATACACTAATTAGAATTATTAATTTTATAAGTTTTATAAATGATTGAAGTGGGTTTTTTAAAAGAGGAAATTAAAGTTTTTAATTAGTATGACGTATTATTAGAACGAACGCTTAATTTACAAGTAAGAAAATTTTGTTACTCCCATTGTGATAGACGTTTCTGAGAATTCTATTGTTAAGCTTTTTATCACAACTTTTTCCATTATTGCTAAATTATTTAACACCTCACAGTTATAAATATTTGATTCTTAATCAATGTAAAATGTTTCTAATAAGATCACTGCTTAGATAATACTTTGAATGCAATTCAAATTTCCTTTAAAAAAAAAAAATAATAATAATATGTACCTCTATTTGAGGCATACATTATTTTTTTTAAGGAAATTTGAATTGCATTCAAAGTATCTAAGTTAGATCTAAAAATTTTAATCTTGTGAGACGTTTAATAAAGTACTATTCATAATAAATTTATAAGAAATTTTATTGTAATATCTGATTTCACTGACAAAATCAAGTAGATTTTATTTTAAACATTTAATATTTTACAATTGTGTAGTACGTTAAAATTGTGCAAGTTTAGATTAACGTTACTATCCTTCTGAAAAGATATTAAAGTTAAAATTAACTGAACGCCTGAAATATATTAATCTAAAATTAAATAATAGTTTTCAATAATAAATCTAACTTGATTAATTTCAATTATTTAGCAGTTATAAAGCTGGAGTTTAATTGAAGATTTAGATATGTTTATTAATGTATCCATAATCTCCAGTAAAGAATGGAATCTTATTTAAACTGATTGGAAAACTGTTCCACATGAAAAAATAACTTTCATAAAAAAAGTACTAATTGCTGAAATAGTTTAAATAATTTCTGATCCTCATATTTTAAAAGTAATTGCAAAAAATAAGTAATGCACAGTGGTTGTAATTTATATCAGTATTTAAACCATAAATATATATATAAAAAACTAGAAATGGGAAAATAAATAAAAAAACTTAATGATGTTTAAAAATTTTCCTTGATATTCTCCCAAGTTTCCCTTTTCATTCCTATTTTACATTCAAGTTAAGAGGAAAGACTGCTGTTAAGAGTTTAATTTGACCACGCTTCTCATTTCTATTTACATTTAAGTTAAGATGAAAGACTGCTTTTAAGATTTAAATTTGACCAAGCCTCTCTAAGTGCTTATCATTTAGGTTTACTATACATAGGTATCGGTAGTGATTGCGCCAATAGTTTATCTTGGACAAGCATTTTGAGCCACAGAACAAGTTACGGAATTATCCCTGAAAGCCATTTAACAATATAAAAATAATTTAACCATCTGCGAAAATCGGAATGTTTGATTGATTGGTGGGTGATTTTGAGACATATCAGAAGTTTGGTTTGCTTCCGATTGCGCAATATCCTTTGACGATTAGATAAACATCTCTGACATGCTGAGATCAACTTAAACTTTTATGGTTTACAGACGAAGATAGTACAATTAAGAGCGATCCATTCTGAATATGATTATAATCTTAATAACACCTATCTGAAAATCACAATTACGAAATACCACTAAAGATCAATTACGTGTTTTTAATTATTTTTAATCAAAAATATTTTTAGTCCTATAATATGTGTATAAAAAACACTTCATCTGCTATTATATAGCTGGTTAAAATCAACGCTATTGTCAAAATTCATTTGCACTTGTGCACCCAAAATGCGATATCGAAGAAAGCCTGAAAATTATATCAATTTTAAATCATACGTTTGCAATAAGATAACCAACTCATTAATCATTAGCTTTGTAGAACATACTTCTTGAGCAAATAAAGTGCCAGTTGTTGTAAAGGGAGAATAGATTGCCAATTTAGACTATTTTTTTTATTTGTTCAGTTATGCCTTATAACGTCTCACGAAGAAATTTTGGAGTTAGACCTAGAAAAAAATAATAGCTTAAAAAAATTACAGACTATCTAGAGAAATGAGCGATCGGGTTGGTTGAAACTAAGCATTTTTTGATGCAGATCAGTAATCTTTGGATTGATGAGGGAATGGAAAACCAATAGAACTAATCATACGATCTCATTGCACAACTGAACGTGATGATAAGCAAATTGTGCACATATATGAATCATTCAGATATATCAGGAACCATAGAATAACACATTTAATCTGTTACACATCATTCTGTACTCGCTTGTACATTCGAAGTCAATTGCAGCTGAGTGGAATGTCCACAAGGCATCCAGTGCTTCATTTACCCTTCTTTCACACAAAACCACCGGCGTCTGCCCCGCCAATGGTGCGATGAATGACGAACATGAACAATGGAATAGAACGATGTTGCATTTATTAATGAATCCTGCTGCCGGGAATACCATGATTGTTAGATTTGAAGCTGAAGATACTTTGGTGAGAGACTTCTGTATTGTTGCATTATGCTTCGCTATACTGATCCTGTACCCGGTAACAATGTTGCATTTTTCTCAGGCATCCTTCTAATAAGCATTTCTGCGTACATTAAACAGTCAGCGCATTCCATTGAAGTTTTGGGATCCATGGTCCTCACATAGCTTCAGAATTCCCTATTAGCTATATTCCATTAGGATACTTGAGACTACACATGTCACACAATATCAAAGAGTTTTTCCTTACCCATTAGATTGAGTTAGTTTTTTTTGGACTGTTTGTCCTCTCTAGCTATCACCAATGAAAAACATCTGGTCAATGCTTGCACAATGACTGTCTCCGGATTAACCACCCGCGGTTTTATCAGATCAAATTTTGCAATATGTGAAAGTCGTACATACTGCTATATCCCAAGGCTGTGTAGGTAATGTAAAATGATTGATTGAATAATTAGTTACTTTAAGATTAGTTACAATTAATTTAATCAAACGTTTAAGAGAAATTGAGGCTAGTGAAATGTTTCATAAAAAACAGTTAAATAATTATTGAGATTAATGAAATCAGGATTTTAGACTGGAGGCAAAAGACGTTGCACTTATATCTGGAAAGTAGCAGGTTCAATTATGATCTAATTGAAGATATTCATGCTGAGAGGTTTTATTCAGTTTATCGAATAATGACTTGTAGAAAATGATCCACTTATTACTTAAACTCATTATTTGTCTGGAATTCAAAGTTGTGAAGTTGTTAAGAACGTGTGGTGAAACACTTCTGCTCGGAAGTTGGCAACAGCAGCTAGAAAAACTTTCTATCTGAAGATTGGCAACACCAATCTCCTCGGAATCATACCGCACGAGGAATAACAGAGCAGTTCACGTTTTTCCCGACGATGTGAAAGAACGAGCTCAGAAACCAGTTCTCTCCCAAAGATTTTGTACTCGCGACGTTTTTGGCATTTCTTAAAATTTAATAATAAAATTTAGTTAAGTTTCAAATATGGTGTGCATAGATATTATTTAATAACCGATACACATACACCATATTTGGTGACCATACCCAAGCTTCCCCGATCTTGTAGAAAATGATACACTTATTACTTAAACTCATTATTTGTCTGGAATTCAAAGTTGTGAGGTTGTTAAGAACGTTTAATGACTTAGGTCGAAAGAAAAAACCAGCTGGTAAAATATCCTAAGACTTACCCATCTATCATAAAAAGTTCATAATATCAATTACGATATGAATGATTGTGAAAGACAAATAATAAAAACATCGATGAGAGGGTTAATGCCCAAATACCTCAATCGTTTTGTAAGGTCTAGAAACTCAATTAATATTCTTTGATGTTATAAAAGTACGAGTGCTTATCGGAGGCTTTAAAGCAGGAAACTATAAATAATACGCTATTATTAAGTATTCGTTATTTAATCATTTCATAGTTATAGAAACAATATCAGTTTCTATTCATAGGTTACTCCTAAGAGAAATTGATATATTGCTGCTGTGGTTAGTTGTAATCGAAAAGAAAGCTCTTCACAGGTGATATCTTTGACTCCTCCACCATTGGTAAGACAATATCTGCTACTAAAGCCCCTATTACATTAGAGTTGCCGATATTTCATTTTGAGCAACTCCCGTAGACTTAACATTACGTGACGTCACAGCTCGATTTTGGGCAACTCGGACACGTCGTCCAATGATATTTCAGATATTTTTTACAGCTGCGCATTTGAAATTTGATCATTGCCAAGTTTTCGACAAATTTTAGGCCAAATGAAAGTTATTGGCGTTATGAATTGCCGAAAATGAGCAATTTTTTTGTGCATGCAGCAGCAACTCGAGCAATTCGTATCGCCAATAGATGATCAACAGAACTGGTGTTGTCTTTTACTTTCGCCAAGCGGAAAAAATAAGATGCCAAGAAATAACATGTTTTCATTATTGTCAATGAGTGCATATGATAAATATATATACTTGAAAATGGCAAATATCTGTGTTGAATGGACAAAAGAAATGGAAATTGATTTTATTGAAATGATAAGAGTAAAGCCTCATATATGGGATAATTCAGATTCCCAATATAAATTTACTAAATTAAAACAAAGAACGTATGATGAAATAGCGTCCGAATTAATGTTAAAATATCATCGTTATAAAGATGTGTTTACACGTGATAAGAATTTTCACCTGTGTTGTTTGAGTGATCTCTGAATTTTATTAAAATTATAAATAAATATTATTTCGAAATACCAGTTTTGTTTTAGGTCTTGATAATATTATTTATTTAAGGAAAGAATATTATTTATTTAGGTCTTCATAATATTACCGAATTTTCCTGTATATAATCCGCAGCGTCGTATTATCCGCAGCGGCGTATTATCCGCACGGCCGTTTCTTCGAGTAAAAGGGGAAAAAAGCGTCGCATAATCCGCGGCAATTTTTTTTCGGCGAATAGTCTAAAATATGTACTGCTGATAATATAGATATCACATAAAATAAAAAAATGCACAGTAGGATTAAAAATTTAATAAATTGTAAAGAAAAAGAGCATTTATTATGATAAATATCAGTCTAGATCCAGTTTATCGCAGAGTGCGATAAACTTGAGATGAAAGCACGAGATCGATCAAAAGCGATAATTTTGAGAAGAGACTCTTGTAAAACTTATCGATATTTAGCTTCTAATAACTTTTAAGACGATGTTAGACATATTTAAATTAATATATATTTGCTTCGTTAATATTTAAATGAAAGAAATGAATTTATTTACAAATTGCGTATTTTATACAATTTTTTTTATACCGCGCGTGCTTTGTTTTTCACTTCACATTAACACATTTGACGCCATTGTTTTTATTTGCTTTCGCTATAGCTTTTAATTTAAAATCTGCTATGTAACTTAAAAATTTTCGCTTCCCTATGACGATATACGAATTTGAATATTTTCAAAACGAAACAGCTCACGTCAAGGCAAATTCCGAAATGACGTTAGCAAATTTACAACCGAATTCGTTTTTGAACGTAATTGCACAAAGCCGATTATAGTTTAAATAACTCAGATGTGTCCTGGTACCACTTGTTATTTATTTTATGAAACATAAAGAGTATTTCTTTCAAAACTTTCTTGTAAGCTTTTCTGATGGAGAATGTTTTTCATCAGATAATACGCACAACGAAATTCGGAACTTTTTAACACATAATCCGCGGATTATATACAGGAAAATACGGTATGTAGAATTATAAATGATAGAATTTGTACATTTCTTTAAATTAACGTAATTGTGTAAAATTTAATTTTTTGGGAAAATATTTATTTTTGTAATTTTGAAATGTTTTATCTCATAACTACATTTAAAAAAAATGTTGATTTATCAAAATTAACTGAGATCAGAAATAGTTTACTTAATAAAAAATTTAATTAATGCATTTATTATTTTCATTGCAATGAAGCTTAGTTTATATTAGACAAACATAACATTTCATTTAGTATATGTCAATGTTTTATCATTTAGAATAAAAATTTCTGTTACGGTTTTATATTTAAACTTTTCTACATTGATTTTAATTTATTTTACGACTAAATTCTCTCATCTTCATTAAAATTATATTTTCTATGAACTTTTGACAATCTGAATTTATCCCATTTATTGTTTTTTAATTCAATCGAAAAAAAAATATTTTGATATACTTAAATCTATAATATTTATGATGTTATAAAAATTAAGGAAAATAAAGTTTATTGTATAAACAAAGTTTGATAGGAGGAACTTAAAGAATGCATATATTCAACGAAAAAAGGGAATACAGGGGTCGGAGTACAGAATTTTTTTTTTCAGGACACTATTTTCAAGAAATATCAGGACATTTTTCAGGACATATTTCAATAATTAAAGAAAACCAATGTTACTTTTAGTAAAGTTCCCAACGTTCTATTTTGAATTGGTAATCCGATAATGGTAAATCAGAGTGCATAGGTTCGGGTGAAATAATTGCGAAGAAAATTACAGATGCTAATTTTAATTTATTTTTCTAGAGCATCACAACACAAAACAAGCATTTGAAATCAATCACATGGCTTGAGAAGCGATAGATATATTTTTGAGACTGGCGTCTCTTACACACATAATTAACTAATGAAGCTAGCTAGAGTAGCCCAAACAATTAACTATTCGTAAATAATGAGACTGATGTCTCCAATAATATATCCCTTATATAAGATGGCTTAAGAAGCCTAAACAAATAGATTATTATGAGACTGATGTCTCCAATAATATATCCCTTATATAAGATGGCTTAAGAAGCCTAAACAAATAGATTATTATGAGACTGACGTCTCCAAATCATAACGATCCCCGATGGCTTAGGACACCCAAAACAGAAGTTGCAAATTCCAGAGACATGTACACTCTGTTTCATACCCCTCTCTGTAATCATTCCGCCAACCTTTTCTTTTGGTCTCGAAGAGGAGGTGAGGAAGGTGTGGCCGGATGTTGTGTCTAAGTGCTTTCGATTCTCACACTTTTACTTATTAATTTCTGTTTTATGCATAAAACACATTTTAGAAAGGAATAAACTATTTAATAAACTCTGAGTTTTTTAATTTTTAATACAACAATATGAAAAATAATACAGAAATTTAAACTTTTTATACTGAACATTTTCTGAAAATTAATAAGTTACATGATAAATGCTTTAAATTAACAGTTAATTTATGTATAATTGAATAATGTTCATTTTGAACTGGATGCATTAGCATTTAATTCCAATAACTTAATACTGCACTTTTTTAATTTATCATTCACAGATGCAATCTCTGCATTAGCAACAGACAGCATCATTTGTCCAACTTTCACATCACTCATATTATCATCACTGATAGCACATGCTATTTTTTTAGTTGCATCATCCAAAAGTTTTTGAGCTACACACTGATTATCAACCAAATTTTTCTTTTCTTCCTCAAGTTCATTAATTTTTTCTAATAGGTGCGATTGTTTAAACTTTTTTTTCACTAGTAGCTTCTACATCTTCCTCGTCCTTTCTTTTCTTCTCTAATTCTGTTTTATCTTTTGATTTTTCCATATATGATGCATATTCTGCATGAGATTTCTGAATATAATGCCTCATTTCTTTGGTATATGGAATGGAGGAAACAAAATTGCCATGCATTCGAATAACATCATGACAAATCCGTAAACTTTGAACGGTTAATTCCGATAAAGAAGCTCTCTCCTTTGTCACAACATAATTGTTAGTTGAAAACCCTCTTCTGGTTGGGAATTTACATTCAATAACGACAAACATGCTTTAACCACTCTAGAAAGAGTAGGATATTTTATATAACCACCAGCATCTTTTATATTGAAAACCGCATTCCAATATTTACAGGTATTTTGATCATTATCATAATCATTCACAATCAAAGTCACATCTTCACACATGTAAAGAATCCACTCTTCATTCATGTTATCAAAATCTGAAGAAGTTTTATTCACACGAGGAATATGATGAATTAATCTGCTACATGAACTCCTAGACTCTTCCTTTTTTCTATTATAAGGAGACAAATATTGGAGATCTTTGAGTAAAGGATTTGTTATAGGAAGTTTTTGAAGCAAATGCTTTGAAGTTGCTATGTAGCAGCTTCTAATACTTTGTAGAAATGTTGTTTTATCAGTAAGTTCTTCCAGCATTGCTTTTGCACCATGACCTACTTCAATCTTGTTTAAATTTAAAAAAAATTTTCCTGAATCAACATTAATTTGTAGCAACTTTACTCCATTTTTTTCACAGATTTCTTCTGGGTTTAAAAACTTAAACATAATACTGCGAACAAGTTCATTTAACTTACTGTACATCACATGTACTAAAGGTTCGACTTTGTGCATTAGAAGTAAATAAGGTTCAAAAGTTTTACTAAAAAATGAAACAAAATGCAGATATGCCAGAGTCTTAGGGTCTTTCAAATGTTTTATAATCCGAAGATGTCTATCAGAAAGAGGAGATTTCGACTCTTTAGGTATTTTAACAATGAAATATTCCCTTAGAACATCATATTGCTCAACAATACTCTCACAAACTGAGCCCAAAGTTAACCAACGGCTCTCAACATGACG